>JAODUG010061301.1:0-14441 GCA_027564795.1 Aphredoderus sayanus
GAGGAGGCCTCAGGGAAGACCCAGGACAAGGTGGAGAGATTATATCTCCACACTGGCCTGGGAACGCCTCTGGATCCTCCAGTCAGAGCTGGCTAATGTGGCTCAGGAAAGGGAAGTTTGGGGTTCCCTTCTGGAGCTGCTGCCCCCGCGGCCTGACCTCGGATAAGCGGTTGAAGATGGATGGATGGATGGATGGATGGATTAATATAGTTTGTTCAGATGATGCCTACTGTAAACGAGTGGAAAGTCAATACCATTTTGTCCATGTATGTTGTTGATGTATAGACAGTATTCTGTCAAATGTCACATCTAGACACAGGCTTATGAGAATGACCAGAACTGCAATACAGAAAGGCTTTCATATCTAAGCAGATTACTGAATAGTTATGGTCTTATCTCGATCTGCCATATATAGCAATGACAATAGCAACACATGTATTTGTGTCTCCATCTTCCCTATGTTTGTCATCTTCCCATATTCCAGTTTTGGTTTTCAAACATATCTCTTGTCTGTCACCATCTCATTTGGTGTTTGGTTTAACGAATGTCCTGTTACAAATAGATGCATATAAGCATGTTTGTTTTTGCGTGTTTGGCTGTCGGTTGGTTGTTTTTGGGCTGTTAAGGCTCTGGCTGGCAGAAATACAGTTGACAAAAATGTTTCTAGCTTGTATCTAGAATGAGTCATATTCCTCTCCCCCACCCCTTCTTTCTACCGGGAAACATAATGGTGGTCTCTCAAGCTTTCTGTCTGTCAATCTTCCCCCATTTAATTTGAAAATACACCAATATGAATCCCAATATTTTACATGCAACAATAAAAGCAATAGGCAGGCTTGGAATGTGTGACTATGTGAGTGTGTGTGTACATCAGAGAATAAGTCTCATTCAGAATATACAGTCAGTCTAGGCAGGCTGTGTGAAGAGCAAATAAACTTGAGCAAACATTAAAATTAAATTGATATTAAACACAACCGCGAGGGAATCAGGTTCAAAAATGTGAAATAATTCTTGAAGGGCATAGAGTTTGTCCCAAAAATATCTCTTCTCCTTTTATGGCCAGAACATGCAGCAGTAGTTATTAAAGACATTTTCAAATGCTGAATATAGGCATTTGAATTTAGTTTACTTATAATAAACTTAAAAAAGTAATAGCAATTTATTTATATTTAAAATAAAAAATATTAACAAAAAACTATTTGCTTATAGGTTTAAAATATATCAATCAATGTATCAGTATGCGTTAAATGTATGTTGCACTAATTGTGGATATTACTGTGTGATATAACTGCCATTGACAAACATAACAAGGCCTGTGGTTTTATGAACCTTTCATAAAACTAGTAAGCTAGTAATTGGTGATTGATGGTACAGTACGTTTGAATAATTCTCACAGAGGCTTAATGGCAGTCTTGGAACACTTTAATGACACTTATAAGGTCCAGCTTTATATAATGTGACACCACACAGCAAGCTTCTGTTGAACAAGCTGCTTGATTTAGGAAATAGAGACATCACCACATGGTAATGCCAAGCTAGTGCTAGTACTTTGAATAAAAATGCTACTACTAACATGCATGAGACCACAGACTGTATACCTTTCTCCTACCATGCTGATATGATACAGGTGTACATTTTTGCCAGGCAACTAATTTGTCAACAAATTATAAAACTCTGTTTTCTATCTAATCTAAGTTTATAAATGTTCTTCCCTAGGCAAAACATGTCTATAAAGCATGTGCTATTCCTGACTTCGAACTAGAGTAAAAATAATATTAGGCTCATTGGGAAGTATCCAAATCGATCCCTGAATTTGAGAAAAGCACCGCTTAAGATAACCACTGTGTTAAGTCTTGTGAACACGGTGTTTGTCACCCACTCCCCTGCCCCCGGACCACCCTCTTAGCGGTGACAGCAGCCCCATATTGGGGAGGAAGGCTGCGCGATTGCCTTTCTGTCCCGTGACAGATACACTCTCCACGTTCCAGTGTTCGACAGGACCGGCGGACCTGTCACCGTGACGATGAGATAGCGGGCAGGGGGGTTGGGGGGTGGAGGGGTGGAGGGGGGAGGCAGAGCACATCGTCAAGCTGGTCTGTCACCATGCATTAAAATAGACATCGTCCTCCACCCCCCCCCCATCTCTCTCCCCCCCTCTCTCTCTTTGTGTCTTGTCTCTGTCTTTCCGAGACACACTCCATTGTCTCTTGGAGGAGGTGAGCGGTCAACATTTTAAGCGAGGATCTCTCGATGCAAAGCGCTTGAAGCCACAGCGAGGTGCCAAGCTGCTGGTACTGTATAGAGATGTTTAGCCTCAGCAGGCTATATCGCACTTACTGTATGTCAGATAAACCGACACTGAAAACAATGCCACACGTTAGAGGCAGTGATGGTGTCTGTTTCTGAGAGGCCAATACAAGAACATCATAGAACAGCTCATTTGGAGATGTCAACTGTTATTGAAAATGTGATTATGTCAAGTGTTCCTTCCCATTTCACATGTAAAGCCACAAATAACAGTTATAAAAATATAATTTCAGCATTTCTTTCCCGGGTCAATAAAATGCGGACCAACAATGCTCAACAGTACATGGAAAAAGGGGATTTAATGGCGTTACATAAAAACCGAGTGCTCTCCTTTTTGACAATGGCGTGTTTCCATAGCTGGGGCTTAATTCTACCTGCACTGAAAAGAAAAGCCATGCGGCTAATTAGACCATACTTGAAGGCTTTTCTGCTGGTCCTTGAGAGCCCATCGTCCAAGCAGTCCAAGACATTGTGTGTATGTGAGTGCTGTTTCTTTTTTTTCCTTTCTTTTAAGAACAGCTGTTTGGTTGGAACTTGGAGGAGTGGGGGAGTTGTACGGTTTGCTGTTTGCCATGCAGAAGACCCTCTCTGCTATGTGGAGAGCATTACCACTAGTGTCAGGGTCAAGCTATTTTTATAATCATGCACACGCACGCACACACACACACACACATGCCCGTGTCTGCTGTTGGGCAAGCACACCCACACACACACATGAACAAACACTCAGACACAAACACACACACACACATGCTGACACACATGCCCATGTCTGCTGTTAGGCAAGCACACACTCTCATGCACAAATGCTATTTTACACACACACACACACACACACACACACATGCTGGACACACACACACACACACACTGAGTGTATACACACTTTTTTGACACCTGCTGGACCATGTCAGCTGTTGAATAACTAGAGTGAGAGGCATGTCACACATACTGTATGTCCTCTATATTATTTTGTCGCCTGCCCTCCCCTATTTCCACTCTGTCTCCAGATACAGCCATACCTATCGTTCACCCAATAAACCCCAGAGAGATAAAGAGGCATCAGACACAAAACAAAAGAACTACATTTTATACCAATTGGTACAGTATGAAGTGTCTCTTGTATCACCCTCCTCCAGAGAGGTTATGTGTACTCTCAACTATGGCCATTATTCTGCTAGCATTGGCCTGTCGACATCTTGATCCGCCTCAGACCCCCCCTGCTGGACTGCAGGACAGCTGCATCTCATAAACAAATGGGGACTGTATGGGGGGACATTGCTGCTTAGAGGTCCACGAATGAGGTGAAGGTCATCAACTTTTGGGAAAACACCGTTTGACTTCCTGTACTTCTTCAGAACCTGTCTCTGAGGTTCTCTTCCAGGCAGCGCCTGTCTAGTTCCATTGAAAGAGTGACTTACATGCACAACTACCATTACACTATTATTAGACAAGCTGATTGTGTGGGTGTGTGCAGACCCCATTTGAGTGACAACTCACTGACTTCTCCATGTTAGTATTTATTCATTTGTGTAATGAAGTATTTGATACCATGAAGGTCATGCATGATGTAAATAAATCCTTTTGACTTAACATAACTTAGACCATGAATTACATGTAGTCTCAGAATGACGTTTTGTGAACAGTGAAGTGAATATCATGTGAGCATCTTCTCAGTTGTGCCAGTCTTTGTTTTGTGGAAGACAAGACATCATTGCTGTCTGTTTCCATGCTGAGAGCTCTCACCCATACTGTACCCTCATACTGTAGCTGCATACTGTGTACAGCTAATGGCTTATATTTCACCAGCCATTCTCAGAAACTGTATCGCAAACCAGGATATGAATTTAAATGTTTGAATCATCTTACATTTCAATAGGAGAGGGCATTCTCCCTACAAAAGGTTAGTTTTGCCCCTCGCCTTTTTGATAGATGCTTGTGGTGATGCCATGTTGTTGCTGTCCTGTTTTTTTAAGATCCTGGAGACTTTCTAAGATACTGGAGAAAACAAGTCTCATACAGAAGCAACAGGAGACATGTGTGCATAGGTAAATGGTTGTGTTTTTGTATTTGGGACCTTGCATGATTATCCACCTTTGAGACTACAGAACATTGATTTGCCTGTTCACTGCACAAGATACAGTGAACTGATAAAACTGTCTGTTTGTTTGTGAGTGTAGGATTTTTAGCCATCCACTCAGCAAGTGACATTTGACAGGCGTCACTTTTGTAAGCCTCCATTAACCCTTCAATAAACCTCTAATCATTAAAATGTCATGTTAAAGCCTCAATTACATGTCACGTTGAATAGAGGGTTCATGTGGACATGGTTGGGCACATATTAGCCTCCGAGCTGTATGTTGTGCTCAAAGATGCTTTAATACAAGCTTAACACAATCTTAAGACCCACTGCTGATACAGTATGCAGCATAAATAGATATGGCGTCACACATTATCTGCAGGTGGAAGTAACTGAAAGTACATATATGTATGTATGGTCGGACGTCTCGGTCAACATACATTTTCATAAATAAATAGTCTTCATTACTCATGGATCAATAAGCCTTCAGGCAAAAAATATAAATGTCATATTTCTTTTTTCATGGTGGGGCTTTACTCATGGGTCACACATGCACACACACACACATTGAAAACTGAGAACATGTGTAGTGTCACAATGACCTTGGCCTGCGTGCCACAGTTTAAAGTGGTATCCTATAACTGCAGACATGATTAAATGTACATTATCATAGCACAGCGGATGAACTTTGGCCGGCATACAGCGCTCAATCTAGGCTAGGCGTTGCATGAATCTCATTCCATGCCTCACAATGCTGTGCGGCAGGGCGTCTTAAAAGATTTATGGTATTTGCCTCCACACGCGCGACGAGGACTCCTCGCTGTCAGCAGGCCGTCTACGAACCTTCATGGCTGTAAAAGTATTTCCCGGTGTCCCCTCAACTTCCCAAAATCGAATCTTTCCACCTCCGACTGCATTTGTTTGACATTTCGCACGAGGCGACGGTCGTCACCAAAGAAGAAGAGGAAGATGACAGCCGCTCTTTTTGGTGGCCCTGGACAGTTTCCCCTATTGTCAGTGCCTGTAATCACACAGGTGAAGTTCTATTCAACCGCAGTGACACCATGGTCTGTGAAGCTGTGCACTCTGAAATAGCAGCGGGTAAGAGGGTGCTTTCATAGTGGTTCTTGTAGGCACAATCGGGGATGAAAACAAGTGGAAGCCAGCTAAACCGCGTGCTTTAGTAGCTGCTTTTTTTTTATTGATGTTTTTCTGTCAAAGGTGAACTCTAGCCCTGCTTTCATTGTTTTGTATTTTGAACCACAGCCTGTGGCAGTAAGGGAGGAGGGGTAGAGAACAGAGCGAGCTGTGAGAGAGCAGCACTAACCGAGCAACGCTGTGTGGAGGGACATTTTAACTGCAAGGGGATGCCTGCCCACAAATCGAGGATCTCCCTTTTTTAAGTAGTTTATTTTGATGTTTGTTATTCTATCTCCCAGTTTATGAGAGGGTCACTGTATTATGGAAAAGTGCGTTGCGTCGCAATGAATAAGACTATTAGAAAACACAAAGGATGAAACATTTACTGAACTCATAACCCATTCCAACCCCCCACCCCACAAACACCTACAAAAAAACAATACGGTGCACATAAAATCCCCAAGCAAGCAGTGACAGGCTACTTTATTACACGCGGTAACACATTTAAAGCTTTAACAATCTCCTTGGAGGAGCCATTGCTACAATAATATCACTGAGAAGGAAAAGTGCTTTTTGGCCCCCGTGTCTGCTCCTAAGGAACATTTATATAGATCTATGCCCCCCACCAGATAGGAATAGGGAACAATGTACGAGCGTGCCATATAGTAATTCAAAGACCCCCCAACACACACACACACACACACACACACCGCTGTGTCAAAGCGAGGGCCTCCGGCTGGGTTTCCAACGACATCCCCCCTGATGGGAAAGGGAAAGGACATCTCTCATGTCAAACAGGGCGGAGAGCGTCTTGCCCAGATGCTATCTTTAAATTGCTATTGTCTTTACCTTCCTCGCACGCACAGGTGACACGCGCGAACACACCCCTAGCGTTCATGTGCGTGTGTGTGTGCGTGCGCGCGCGTGTGTGTAAGTGTTAATGTGATTTGTGTGCTAGCCCGGGGATCAATAGCAGGGACAGTGGTAATGCTTGGCAGAGTGCTTAGGAGTAGATGAGCTGTGATTTCACAGGAGATACTGTATCAGGGCCTTGTCTCCAGCAGACCGATAGGATGATACGGCCCACAGTGGCCACTGCCACGGCTTAATTTCCCCCTCCCCAACTCTCAAACAGCGCACCACAGACATATAAACACAAACAATCCCACCCCAGCCCTCGTGACTGCTTTATGCTGGCGTGCGTTAGTGTGTATCCCAGTGGTCCTCTGTGCTGCTGCTGGAGTATGACGGAGACATCTAAAACATGACGTGGGTCCCCAGGATCCACGCTGAGACACCTGGTGTAGCCGTTGTGTTCGGGTGTCTTCACACACAGGAGAGCGTATGGAGGCTTTGTTTGTCTGTGCCCATATGACGAGCTAGGTGAGTGTGCTTGTCTTGTGTACAGTAAGTGTTTGGGGGATTCAGATTGTGTGTGTGTGTGTGTGTGTGGAGTGGGCCAAGGTCAGGGGCCGGCTCCATTTTTCACATGTCCCCCCTGTGTGTTTTAGTCAGCGGGGGCTTTTGTCACTCGTTATCTGCCTGTGCCAGCGGCGGGCATTGTTATTCTAAAGTACAGGTCAACTAGTATTTCTCTTGTCATGGCTAACATCTCGCTCATGCACGCACACACACACACGTACACACACACATGCGCATAAACACATTCCTTGACTCTTCCCCTCTCCCTGTTCTTTCCTCTCTGTCTCTCTCTCACCTCTTTCTCCTTTCTGCATTCTCTCTCTCTCCTGCTTTCCTTCGCTCTCCCTATATCCCCGGGGGCATCCGGTGCACACAGTTCTGGGGGGGGGCTTCTTACTCAATCATTTTGTCCTGTTCTACACGTTATCTGTTTAATAAAACACTGGTGCGCTTTTAATAACGTGTCGCTCACACACTTGTTAAACATTGATGAGCTCCTTTCTTCCCTTTCTTTTTGTTGGTAGCTCAGAGGCTTTCACACACACACACACCTACCTCTGAGACGCTATGGTAATAGACAGAGATGTATGTTAGCCGTTTTGGGTTTAGTTGCCAAGCCTTACTTACTGTTTTGAGGGTAAGTGAATCCCCAATCCTATATGACATAATGGCTCGTCACTACACGTCGATAGTGACAAATCATCTGCTTGGCCCTTATTTGTCAAAAAAGAATAATAAAATAAATAAAATATACGACCGTGGTATTTACAAATATCATTTGCGTCCATGACAAATACCATCCGAAGGCTGGGATTCATTTTGAGTGATTAGGCCATTACCGCGTGCCAATTAGCTTCCTCACCTTGATGGCTTGCGATGCTGTCTGCATCTGCCAGATGCTTGCGGTTTACTTCTTGGGGGGGGTTCTTTGTGGAGTTGATGACGGGCCTGGCTCTCTGTGCCCATATTCCTGAGATTTATCTACCCCCGACGAGAGGCTCCACAGTAAAGTCTCTTTTATGCGGCGTGCTGCTCAATTGGGAGTCGCCTCGTAACGCGGGCAGTCTATCAAATCAATGGGCAGCGTGTTGAGAGCTGATTTAGGACGGTAATTAGAGACGTTAATTGTTTTCATTACTCAGGAACGAGTGCAGAGAGTATCTTCAAAGAGGCAAAAGGGGGAATTAAAACCCCTCCTAAGGTCAATTGGGTTTGGGGGCTTGTCGCTTGTTGAGCGACTAAAAAATGACCCCCCCCCTTGTCATTGTACTGTGTAACAATGAAGACTATATTTAGGTTTCCACTTGGCTTTCTTTGTCTGAGGTACACTGTGAGGCCTTGACCTGCGAGTGGCCTGCGGCTGCATGAGCCAGTGTTCAGTGTAGAAGCATTGGTTTCCGTTAAATAATTAGCTCCGGTGTCAGACATGCTTAGCTGTTAACAGACACTTAGGAAGCAAACTGCACACAGCGTATTCCACACTTCCACCAGCCTATTCTGCTTCCCCACTGAGGGTTGTTTATCGTAAACGCGCCACAATGCAATCTCATTTGCAGGCTGTGTTGCGCCACTCGACAGCGCTGTGGAACTGTAAAAAACATGCTCTATGTACAACTGTTGGAGTGTGAATGTACTTTAAATGATGAATAATAGGACATACTGTAAGTAAGTGTTGATAAGCCCTCGACTGGCTATAAAGACAGCTCACTCACAGAGGTTATATTAATACTGTAAATTATGATATTACTACTTATTAAGCTTAATTGAACACTTGAGTTTTAAAATGAGATTCATTGCACGTTATTAGGCTACTTATTTAACATTACTGATGGCACCAAAAGAAATGAAATCATGTCATTTATTTAAGGAAAAAATGACAAACATTTTAGCACCTTAAAAATGTGATTAGGCACCTTTGGCTGTATATACATATATATGTCTATGTATGTCTTAAAATGTAAAAATACATGCTCTTTGGTGCCACACAAACTGTTCTGTGCCCATGACTGAAATGTCTACCCATAATTTATAATTTATGACCCTCATTTATAGTTTCATAGTGCAAATGCTCCCAAAGGTTTTTATGTCAAGGACAAGGGAATGACATATAAGGTTGAATATTAAAGGACCATAACAGGAGGCATATAAACACTTAATCGTGCCTATATACTCTGTAATAGCCTGCATTGTTCACCAGTAGCGTAGTGAGAAATATCAGCTAGCTTGCTGAAATGGCACACTCAATTTTCAAAGTATATTGTAGACTACAGTACAGAGCTGTTTATGATCCGTTTATGGACAATGGGCAACTGCTCCTGAACACCGTTCATTGCCTACAATATTTTAATGTGAAATTCTGGCCACTGGGAGGCAGAAAGTTGTGGCCCCTGAACTACTCACATAGGGTACCAATCGCTTGCTTTAATTTTGAAGCCAAGCACAATGTGCATTGATGCTCAAAATTGAATGAAGTGACCATTTCAATGATAAAATATCTTTGTCCTTATTGGACACGGGATATCTTATTTCAAAATGTTATTTTCTAACTTTGGCTGGAATACATTACTTTTGGTCAGAATGGATCAGAACACCTAATTTGCGACTGCTGGCCAAAGCTTCTCATGGCTTAACTGCTTGACAGCCTTGCCTTGTGTCAGTGGTGGTATTTCACACTCGATTGACCACCTTTAGCCCTTCAGAATAATGAGCTCAGAGATTATGGTACTTATCCATATGTGACATTTCCATTGAGACAAATTAGTTCAAAATGTTACTATCTTTGGTCATGAGGCTAGGGCCTCACTGTGTGTAACCCTTTGTGGGGCACAAATCTTATTTTTGCTTTCATGAAGCATAAGGAAGACGATTTATTTGCTTGTGTACCGCAAGCTTTCCCACTCATCGTTCTCCACTTATGAAGGCATAGTCTGTCTCTATCAGGGTTGCGAGTCCTGAAATGGAGTCCTTGAAATGGACAGTTTCCTTCCGAAAACTGTTCTCGGTCCCCGAAAGCTGTTGGTTCAGTTTTTTCTCAGGGGAATAACGTGAAGCATCTCCATACACCCTTTATAGAATGTCGACCAATCACAGTCAGCCACTGACATGCTTGTTTCAGAGGCTCTTATGCCTTGACTGAAGACAAAGGGAATGCTAGGAATGCTAGCCTAATGCTGGTTATTATGCTATCACAAATCACAGAAACCAGATACCAATCCCACTTTTTTATTTTTATTTTGGCAGGCATTTTATAGAGTGATTCATTAATTACTTAAATAATTCAATTACGTGTTTGAGCCATGCAGTGGCGGTGGCAAATTGCAGTTTATAGGAAATATAGCCGTTTGATAACCCCTAGCATAATAGTCCAATGCATGTCATTACGGAGAATAAGCTAACAAAGTTAGCATCACGCAAACACAAACAGACTCAGCGGCCCTCTGCACTGCCTTATCTAAGCAAATGACAAGGCCGTCTCCAGAAATAGCCCTGATTGGGCCCTGAATAATTCAATGTCATTTTTCCCCCCCTCTCTCTTCTCTCAAAAGGACTCGGGGAGCGATTGATGAGAGCAGATGAATATTTAACGGTTTGCGGTATCTCGGACAAGCCCGGGGCCCGGGATGACAAGCTCCGAGAAATCAAACAGAGTGTGAGAGAGGCGGGCTGCACAGCAAGGGGTAGCACAAACATTAGGAGGCAATAGGAGTTCAGGGTTTTCCATACATCTATGAGCAGTTTATTTCATGTGCATTTGATTTATTTGTGGGCCATAGGTAAAAACACTAAGCTACCATATAGGCTAGAGGCTATACTCTAGGCTACCACCACTAGGCTAATACATGATTACTGTGTTAGACAAAAACAAGTTAACCGCAGTTAAGTATTTATTAAGTGGCATTATCGACCTGAACCAGTGAATTCCTATACTTGGACGGGATTCCCTGTTGAACTTGAAACCTAATGATCCTTCTCTATTGTTTAAATTGTATTTTCTCTGTTTTCTTGTGTGCTTCTCACCACGGCCTAATCTCACTGATTTACCTTATTGCATACATGATAACGGTCATATCAAGGTAATTTACATTCGATTTCAGCATTACTGAAATCATATAGCTAACAGTACCCTATATACAGCATATGTATGGTATAATATAGCAATAATAACATAGCAGTGGTACTGTTTATGCTATAATTGAGAGTAGAGAGGAGGTGCTGATCACAGACGTAGATCACTTTTTCTGAGAATGAACAATCACAAGGTGGGGGTGGTGGGGGAGTGCAAGGTCAGTGTTGTGCCCAAGAGGTGCATTATGGGAGTGGAATAATTGCTTCACTCACATTAGCTCCTATTGTAATGAAACCCTTGCAGTGTCCGTCCCTGAATGACAAATTACAGCCCGACTCAATCACCAAGTGAGGGTGTTTTTGTGACGACGGGTCAACCAGCTTTTGTGTGGCGAATGCACCGGTACCGGTAAACCACCGGTATCGTCATTCGCCTCCTTTAACCGTCTGCAGTTTTATGTGACGGGCACTGTAATTGTTGTCTGAGCCGAGGGAGGATGAATAGGCAGTAATGATTGGTAATGCGGCATATTTAAAGAGCTGTAATTTACCAGTTCGTTTCCTTATTTTCTCCCCGATTGTCTTCTTCCCCACGTGACCACGCACGCACGTGCCGAGCACCGGTGTGTGTGCCCTCGCTCCCACGCGTGTTCCCTATTCCTCCACGCCGTACTCATGTTCGGAAACCCAACCAGCGTTAATCAAGGTTTATGTGGGGTTGACATCAAACACCCCCGCTACTCTCGCTGCTACCCGCTGAGCTTCTCTCTCTCTCTCTCTCTCTCTCTCTCTATCTCTCTCTCTCTCTCTCTCTCCCTCTCTCTCTCGCACACACTCAAATCCCTCAAGGGCACCTTCAGTCTTAGCGCCTTCATTTACTGGACCGACCGTTGGCAAATGCCAGACTTGGTAGTTACACGCCGTAGTTCCTCCATTGGATAGACACGTCTTTATAAAGCGTTGAAATCTCCAGCATGGTGTGCAAATAACTGGTTTTCACTCTCGCAATTTCCCAGCCCTTGCTAAGAAACAGTTGATACTAGATGTCTGCAGTATAGGAGGATCTCTATCCCCGCGATGCCTGACCCTTATTCATATACAGCAGACCTCTTCACGGTATCTGAAATTCTTCCCTGCCCAAAGGTTCTCCCTCGCTGTCTGCTCACACTGGCCACTGTGGTCAGCGGGAACCATCTTGAAAATACCTTTGCACTTTAAAATGATGCTCCTTGGGATGGTGCTTCACGCTGCGGTCACGGCAAGGCTTGAGTCCCGACATGTCCGTCAGCTCTCACGGCAAGAAAAGAGGTTATGTTGTAATAGAAACGTTGGTGAATAGGTATATTTTAAATTAGATGTTTACAATAGAAATTACACTTCTGGTAGATTTAAAGGTGTAGAAAGTAGCTTGTATGTGGTGTTCATTTCTATCCAGGTCTCGCTGCATGTGCAGTACATGGTTTTTGTCGTCTTTTGGGATTTCTGGAGTGTCATAGTAAATTAGAGCTGTCCCTTGAGAGAGCAGTTCTCCAGTCAAAAGCAGGTAGAGGGTGGAGCCTGAAAGTAGTACTCCAATCAGGAGCGTGTAAAGGGTGTAGCTTGAGAGCAATGCTTCAATCAGCAATGGTGTAGCTTCTGACCGTTTTTGTTTGAGAGAGAGTTACTTACTATACCTTTTTAAAAATGCTTTTACACTGATATTCCTTTTTCATTTTCCTTTCTACTTAGACACATGCCAAAGAATTGCATAGGCACAGGCACTTGGAACTGGGCTAGCCTGCCTGTCTTATTTTTTGAACTATGGAATGCCTGTCTGTGCCAATTGGACTGCTAAATATAGACAAACTCTACAAGACATGTAGATTTTATGAGTCAATACTAGGTAATGATTTAGTTTTTTTCACGTAAGAACTGCCAGTGGTCAAGTGGTTTTATTTGTTTACAATGAGAACCAATTTGTTACATACTTTTTCCCTAATTAACAAGTGTCTTTTTCAGCCTTAGCAAAGGCAAATGTTATAACTTAATTGGAAGCCATTTTTTCCTCACTGGCTTTAATGAAAATACGATTTTAGGGCTGAACATTAGACTAACTGGCTAAAGACGAACATTATTTGTCGCACAATGACTTCCTCCGCCAGACTTGGTCCCTCTAGTTCAGAACGGCACTGAACCTAATCCAAGCCCCTAAGCACTTTTCCCCTATTTAAATAATTGCCCTTCATGGCGGTTACTTACGTATAGAGAAAGAGAGAGAGACAATCTAGTTCTTAATATGCTTTAATTTCCTCCTATCCCTTTTTTCTCTCCCTTGCCCGTTCCTCTCTTCCTCTCACAATTTGCTGATCACAGCTTTCACAATTAGACAAATCCGGTGATAGCACAGCGAGCATGCTGGGGGTTCTGGGATTTATGCTGGGAGGGCAATTCTCCTCCATAGCGCCAAGCAGGGGAAGTTTCCACGCACACACACACACACGCACGCACGCACGCACACACGCACACTCACATCTGATATGCACAGCTACTCTAGTGAAGGTTGTAGGGCAAACTTGTGTCCTAAGATTCCCTCTTGGATTGATTTCCCTGCATGTTGTCTAGAACAGTAATGGGAGCAAGTGGGGGTGTGTGCTACTGGAGGAGAGAAAAGACAAGATTAAAAGTGTTTTCAAAGCATCTAAATACCCTTGGTATTTATCTGAAGAAGGCAGACAAGCCCTGCGTAGTACATACACATCAAAATGTCATATTTTGGCGCCATACATAAACATTTTGGTTTTGGATAGTCTTCTTTTCTACACAATGATCTGCTGTATATATTCCTCTCAATGTGGTTTGCAGACAACCACAGATACTTATGCACAAATACAGCTGTTTTGGGAGAGTCCTTTTCTGTGCATATTCACAAAAGAAGTCCTTAATTGCATAGTATTGTATTGTAATTGTACAGGAACTGAATAATGAGTGGGTGTAAGCAATATCAGTGGTATTTGTATTCCTGAATAGCCTTAAGGATGTGTTTCCTGTAATTAATCTTACAAAACTTCATATCTGTGCTTTATATGGTAAACAAAGATTACCATACTTTCTTTTTTTTTAAAGACATTGTTTTTAATTCATGGTTGCGCTTGGAAACTCTTGTTCTCCAGAGTTGAAAAAAGGCAGAAAGGATTCTATTGGACTGAAACGATTTCATTTGTATTCAGAAATGCTCACCTTTAGTTTTGAATTAGGTGGAAATGGCAAAATGACTCCTGGATGATATTAGGGCATATTTATTGCAACTGCCTTGCGAATGGCCTCTCTCTCTCATGTACACTCTCACACTCTCTCTGTCTCACACACACACCCACACAAACACACACACACACACACACACACACACACACACACACACACACACACACACACACACACACACACACAC
>JAODUG010061311.1:0-14441 GCA_027564795.1 Aphredoderus sayanus
TGTGTGTGTGTGTGTGTGTGTGTGTGTGTGTGTGTGTGTGTGTGTGTGTGTGTGTGTGTGTGTGTGTGTGTGTTCGTTCGTTCGTTCATGTGCATGCTCTTTGTCACATTGTTCAGCTGTCTTCCATCAGTTAGTGGTGACCAATGTACAATACTTTGCTACTGTTTGTTGCCTTGGGTCATAACAAGGTGGCATTTCGACATGGACCCTTTTCCACTGAGCTGCAGGACCTGAAAGAGACAGTGGACTTATCGGAAATATGAATAATACTGTTCCTGGAAGGTGTTTGTGTCTGTTTTCCACATGGAGGGCCTCAGGGATTAGGCAAATTAGGATTGATGGTGGGGGCAGTGGTGTTTCAGATGTTTAGACTTTTCGGAATAACTACCACAACACAGCAAACATGGGGAATGTTAAAGCCATTCTTATATTATTTTACTGTTGAGCATGGTTTCCCTTGATAGTATGTAAATACGACAGGGGGTTCCACCTCAACAGAACAACATCAACAAATAACTGCCAGCTCAAGGGGCTAAAGATGGCACTGGTTATTCTAGTGTGAAAAAATAAAAGCGTTCCTGAGTTCTGGGGTTGGGGGGGGGAAAGGTTCCTCTCGGGGGCTGAAGAGCTAACATTGACAAGAAAGACATTCTGTCACAGTAGAGAGCCTAGCGTAGCACAAGGAGGCTTAATTCTCATTCGCTTCATGATGAACATAAGCCGCGGTGCTAAGCAGCATCCGCTGTAGCCAAGCGGCTATAGAATGCCAACCTAGCATAGCGGCTCTGACCTCCACTAACAAGGAGGCTGCTAGGGCCCCAACTGTCAGCTGTCGGCGGTTGTACCTGCTTAGCGCTGTGACCTTTCACTCCCGTCTGTCTACCTCAGTTATTAGCTACAGTATACGCACGTAATTGCATTATTTTCACATGACCTGTGCATTCGCTCTGTAGCTACAGTATCTGGAGAGCTCATTACCATATCACCGTCTTAGCCTAAATGCTTTGTCTGGGTTGCACCATGGTTGACTATTAATAATGTCTGTGTATTTCATCACTATGCAGATGCTACTGTACTTGCATGTTTGTAATGTTATTAATATTATTTGTATACTGTGCCTTGCCTTAAATCTATTCTAATATGTCATGTTATATTCTATCCTAGTGTGACCTATAAAATGTGACACATAATGTCAAGACCCCAGTCTGAGTAGTAAATTGCACGAAAGTGCTCTCAAACTCTCACAAAGACTTAATTTGAATGCTTTTGGCAAGGTTTTGAGTGAAAAAATAACCATGTAATATTGATTCACATCAGATACAATAGGCTACCTTTTTTATATTTATACAAACACATACTGTATAGAGGCTACATATTTTGTTTATCTTCAGTGTACATGCTATACTATAGCTTGAAGGAAAGATGATTAACCTATAGCAGCTCTTGGTTAATCATCTTACCTTCAAGGTAGCCTTGTCCATGAACAAATGTATGCAGGAAATGTTAGACAGTGAGAAATAATGCACAAGGACATTTGAAATGCACATTTCACAGGTGGCCGACATGTTTGGCTGTAGCCGCATTAGCTCGTGTCTAGCGTCGTGGGAGGGGCTCCATTCGCCGCTCGGCTCTTTCTGTCTGCGTCGACACTGGTTCCTGCGGCAGGTGCTCTAAATTGGCCTGTGGGAGGTGAACACTGTATGAAATATGACATGTAAATGATGCTGTATGTGATGTGTCGTATCGCATGCGCCATGTGCATGTTGTGCTGTGCAAAGCCCCGCGAGACACGCGCGTGATTAAGCACTATATGTAAATACGCTTTAATGGAATAATAGAGTCTGTGGAAGAGGTGAAGAAGAGCTTGCGGTGAGATGGATGCTGTCCATTTGTTACAGGCAGAACATGCACGAGACAGACTAGGTTATTAGCATGCTAGGGGAGTTGTGTGTTTGAGGAGTGCAAGTAAAATAAAATGAATAATGTGGTTTATGTCAAGTCTCTTATATTTATACTTCACCTCTAATAAAGTCAAGCCTGTGTATTTTCAATAAGTACCGTCCCCTTGCTTGACCCTACTTGGATCCACTCACCTCAAATATTAAACCAGAAGAGTGTTGTTTTGAAAAGAACAATTTCGGGCAGAGGGGTAGTGGTTAGCACTGTCACCTATAATGTTACTGCAGGGCTTCCACTCCGGTTTTATCCCAATTTGCAAAAGCATGCCAATCAATGTAATTTGACTTTCTGACCTGCCCAAATATGTGTGGGGGCATTGACTTCTATTCATAGTGTGGTCCTGCTCATACACAAGAGAAGCTGAGTGAACCTCTGGCCAGAAACAACTCAAGATATAATACTTTGAAACACAGTTTGTAGGAGGAGGTGTAGAGAGACTATGAGGGAGGTGTATAGGGGCAGGAGAAGAGAGGATCCAGGTGCTGCAGGGAGACCTATGCACTACTACTGTTGTAGTAGCTAGAGTTTAAACCACAAGGGTATCCCCATACACAAAGACCACCACTTGTGTACAACACGAGAACAATATGGACCTTTCACTTACACCACCATCATATTGTGGTGGCAGAAGCACATGTAATGACCTCTGAACCCTGATGCTTGCAGCTCACATGAACCTCCACAAGACAGGACGTCTCCAAAGCATGCTGCTGTAGCCCAGAGTAATGTTAGGGTCAGTCCATCTTGGAGGCAGGGAAGCAGGGAGGGAGGAAGATGTAAGGGTTGTGTGTGTGTGTGTGTGTGTGTGTGCATGCCTGCGTGTACTCACAGTGGTGATTTAGCAGCTCTCAGCAGATTGTCTGAGAGAGCCAATATGGGTAGTCTGAGTGTAGTCCTGTGTGTGTGCGTGTGTGTGTGTGTGTCAATCGGGGTTACACACGTACCGAGACACTGCGGTGATGCTGACCTTGGCGGACTCCAGATTCCATCCCTGCAGTGCCTCATTCTTCTTCGCCCATGCCTCCACTCCCCGTGCCCTGCCACAAACCTCCCAATAGCCCCGTTCCACCGCAAGGACACCATTTTAATATGGCCTAATGACTTGTTAGGCTGCTCAGGTGGGAGATAGAATGCTCTATGAAAGGATTTACTACCCTGAAACTCACTATTTAACTTTTCCTGTCAAGTACATTTTCTTCTGCCTTGGAACTTTACGTAGGATGCGTGCCATACATCTCATATTATCACTAAACATCAGTGTCAGAAAGGCACCTAGTTAGCTTTCTTGGGTGTGTTCAGTCCCCCCCACCCCCCAATCCCCATTGCCCTCCTATTTTGTTTTTTCTTTTTTTTTTACTTCAAACTAAATTAAATGAAATCTCTGAGCATTGCTTGTGTTGTGGTTGGAACCCTGAAGACAGCTGAAGTGCCAGATGGGATAAGGTGGCTAGAGATCAATAGTTGCATCACTGCCAGTCAGCTCAAATAATTTGACTTTAATAAGAACTCCCCATTCCACAGGAAATGTGGCGTAACGTGTGTTAACATGACAAATGACAGGTGTATACAATATTTTGTCATGCTGCCAGGATTAAAATACATCCGATGACAGCAGTAAGTCACTGCAGCGGCTGCCTGTCTGTCTATAGAGATACAGTACATGTTTACCTAAATAAATGCATGCATGTTAATGGTTTTGTTTCAGAACTAGTTCTACTATATTGTGTCGTACATTTCACAATATTATTACTGAAAGTTAAAACAAAGGTTAAATATCAGTTGTTTAAAACTTTGTCTGTACTTAATCCTGCTATCCTAATATATCTTAGTACAAATATTGTACTAAGATAAACAAAGAAAAAATAAACTTTGTTTTTCAAAAAGACAATATTTGCCTTTTCAACAGCTGATATAAAATCCTTCTGTTAAGTTGCCGTATGCTCTTTATACAGTAACTTTCAGTCTGTCAATTGAGAAGAGATGAAGGGGATCTTACTGCTTCCAGAATGTTTTAGAGTGTCTGATATTTAGAAAAATGTGTTTTCCTTATACATTGTCTTCCTCTTTTGTGTTTCAGACATCCTGCGTCACATCAATCCTCTCTGCAGAAAGTAGCCACTGTTTTAAAATGGTAAGATGTTGTTTCATGTCTCTATAGCATATGCCGAAGCTGATTTTGAATGTAAAAGTACATTGTTGCAGCTACATTGTGGATAATTGTATCCATATACCGCATTCATATATCATCATCACCATCACCATCATCGCAATCATTAAAAAATAACATATGTACTTGGCTGACACGCTTTTAAGGTACAGCCTCTGAGGACATGATTGATGCATTATAGGATCATCATGTGGTACATAGTGAAGAAGTAGCCATCCCAGTTTCTGCCTATTCCCTTTGGATTTCCCCCAACAATGTCAAAGTCAACAACAAGACATTTACAGTGATTAAATTAGCTTTTATTGACCAGGTACATTAAATCTACATTTAGTTTTCTTTTCTAACCATTTATAAATACAATAAATTGCTACAGTGCGACCAAAAAGTCCAAAGTTGTCTGTAGGGGTTTTAAAAATAAATGATACAGTATAATCATAAATAATATAATATTTTATATCAGTCAGATTTATTCAAATCTACATCCGTTTTGGCTCATTATTTTCCTGGTGGGGGGGTGCACTCTCTGCATGTCAGTATCCTTCTTGAAAATGTCGATGGAGAACAGCAGGTGGCTTTTCAAAATAGGTTTATACACCTTTCCCTCACGCACATATGCATGCTGGCGGTGAGCGCAAATGGAAAAATAATGTTGCCTTTGACTTCAGCTTGTCAGGTCTACTTTATAATAATATGTGATGGGAATAAAAAAACAGAAACATGCTAAGGAATTTAGCATTGTTGTTGTTCCTTATGCCTGGGCTAATGTCATAATAATAATAATAATAATAATATCTAATATGAGTCAACTGAACAGAGGGTTGGCCCATTTGCATGCAACGGAATAAGGATACACAAAACAGGCTTTTAAGTACATTAATAATGCTGCCTAGCTTGTAGTATTACTTGTTTGAACAAGCACATGGAGAAACATATCTGAACACTGTTTATTCTCACACATGCAGTTGATGCCTGCATAACCAAAGCGAGATCGAATATGTCCATGCATTCGTATCTGCATGCACCAAAACCAAACATGACTAACTCACTGTGCCCCTGAACTAATTGATTACATGAGTAGTGTACTCATTCCAAGCACACTATGATAGCAACACACTATGATAGCAACATACTGTACTTGTCCTGGCAGAATTGTACTGGCAGTACACTACCATGTACAGTATAGTAGGCTACGCTCAAACATTCCATACAAACAAAGAATTACTTATTGAGAATTACTCAATCACTAAAAAGCCAAAAGAAGTCCCTACGAATTGTCCGTGCTATGCTTTATAAAAAAGGAGAAGCCTAGTACCTTTTTAGTACTAGAATCACGTCGCATAGTGAGGTCTCCCGGTAAAGCCTTTTAGTAATCATGTTGTATGCACGAAAAACACTAAACAGATGACACATGTAATGTTAAAATCTCTTTAAAACATTGTATAATGTTAAAATAATAGGTAGTACAAACTTTACATACAAATGCAATGCTTGCTTAATACTGTGATTTTGCAGATGTTATTTGGAGTAACCTGGTTTTAGATTAAGGTCATAAAACGGCACTATTAAGCAGGGCTTGCTTGTATAATGTGGTTGACCCAATTTACAAATAATGTCGCCTCATATCGTTGCTTTTTACAAACCGTTGCACTGGGTGATGCAACAACTCTCTGCATTTGCTGTTCTAGAAGGAAGTCTCAAAATGGAGGCACAAACGCATCTCCTCGAGAGTGAACAGAGGACACAGGGGCTGGCCAGGGCAAACCACGCCCCGGAGGGGGGCTCACATCCAGAATCATTACAACCTTTCCCTTGTACAAACCCCTGCCATTGTTCGCGACACGATAAGAGCACAGTGCAGGTCCAGTTACACTGGCCAATTCAGTGGCACCAAATTGTACTGGCAAGGGTACAGGGCAGACCTCTACAAGCTGCATCAGAACCCCATCAGGTACGAGCTCACCAATTACTGCAGAACCTCTTGATGATAATCTACTTTGCTGCAGAGAAGGGAAAGCCTCTGCAGGCCTCCGGCATCGCGTCTGTTTTATTAATAGCACGTGCGGTGCTGTTGTCTTTTAACAGCAAACACAGCTAATCAAAGACAGGGGCGAATTATTGTCTGTGTTTTATGAGGATCTCTCCAGTAAAAAGCTGATGGCTCTGGGGAGAGTGACAAAATGGGAAACAGACACCACAGTTACCAGCCCTCTGATATTGGTAGTGTGATGGCAGTAAAAATGATCTATACCAACTGAAGCTTTTCAGACAGGTTACGGGCCATAGAGGACTTGTAATATTCGCAGGCTGGAACACAAGCGCGGAGCCAGGAACAAGAATTTATCGCGAACCCTAAAAAAAAAAAAGAAAATCTACACTGCACATTGTTTACATGTTGTTCCAACCATCTTTGACAGTTTACAGATTTGTGTACAAGCACAAGACTCCTTTTCCCAAGAAATAGGAGCTGATGTAAGTCTATATTGATGGGGAACAAGGGCGAGTGTCTGTGTGAAGCCTGGTCTGGGGGTTGGAGATGAGATGAGAGGATTCAGCTAACAAGCGAGCAAATCTTCCTCTAGGTGTGTCTACTTACCTACTGACTGGCAGGGCACGTAAACATAAGACATATACATAATCAGGCTGCTTATTTCTTAAGTCTGGATTTCATGCTGCTATTGTCCAAACAACACCGTAAGGGAAAAGAATTAGCAAATATTCTTCAGGAGGTTTTTCAATATGGTTAGTGCTATAGACAGCACATGATCCATTTGGATCTTTATACAGTACCTTTCCAAATGTAAGGTGTGATTTAATAATATAATTACAGTATATTTCCCTAATCAAGACTAGATGTGCAGAAGATTTCATTTATACCATACCTTCTATACAGAGTTTTTTTTTTAACAGCTCACTGTGTTGTCTGGAGACAAGTCACGATAGTTGTATTACTATGGCAATAATAGGGCAATCAGCTGCTTTTATTTAAATCTGTTTTAAGCTATGACATCAGGTTTACATTGACAGATATTGATTTAACATCAGCTGGTCCTCTTGAGGCTTGGCGCCAATGTTGTCTGGGCTGTGATCTTGATCTTTTTTTGTTATTATTATTATTATTAGTAGTAGTATACTTGTATTGATATTGTTAGATAGTATATTAGTACAACGCATTTAAAGAATGATACATTTATTTTAAGCAAACATTTTATTTGGATGTACAGTACAGCATATGGATATTACATTATAGCTGCATTTATCAAGTTTTCTTGGTAATACATGTGCATCCCTTCCCAGTTCTTTGTTCGCTATACACAGCTGGGCATATTTCTCCTGGTTATTTTTAGTCTGCTCTTGTCTGTTCCATGATGGAGCCTTTCTCTCACATGATGTGTGAGGGAAAGGCAGACAGCCTGGGTAATCATCAGATCTGACTGAGGCATGCCTAAAGCCTCTGATGAGACGCTGCATGTGGTCGCTGATGGCTGGGGCCTCCTCACTAACCCTACCACAGTGCTAATGCCCTCGCGGTAATGCCCTCACACTGCCTGCGCACTGCCCTAGCCCAGGCAACCAGTCTCCATAAAAGCTTCCTGGCACCTATGATACCAGAGACATTACACAAAGGAGACAGACTACTTAAAAGAAGTCTGAATAGAACTCTGTGGGAGAAGCCTGTAACACCAAAGATGGCGGTTGGGGGCGCCCATCCCAGCCCTCATCCGAAAGAGCCAATGGTCTGCTTAAACTTAAGACAATGGTGTGGTTGAACTAATGCATTTAGCTATGGGCCTGCTCTTGTTGGCCCGAAACAACAACCTCGCAATCCCCAAGATGGCTGCCGAGCAGCCAGACGTGCCTATAAAGACTTTATCCACAATAAACAGTATGCTTTTTAGTGACTAGAGGAATGAAATTCAAAACCAACGTGCCTCATGGATTATTGAGTAAGCTGGACAGTGATCTGGATTGCACACAATTGGGCACGATTTCATATTAGGCGGCCACAGCATGTGAGTATTGCACTGTAAACGCGTTCCCACACTTGAACCCAGTTCAAGGTGTTCTTTAGTTACATCACATGCTGTTACGGTAGGTGTGCCCGCGCTCCGGGAGGCTGCCTCTGAATGCAGAGAGGTGGCAGTGCTTGATGCAGCGGTCAGCTGGGGGCAGCGGGTTAAATGTTTCCATTTAGACTGCAGCTTAGTCACTCTGTGGGGCCAGCCTATGACAGCACATCTGGGGTGGGTGGGGGGGGTCAGGGGTCAGACTGGGAGGAAGCGTGTCTAGTCATCCTATAGGCTGGCGAACAGCCGGGTAAACCTGACCCTGGGAACCATATGGGCTGTGTTTGTTTGCTCCCAACGCCGCCCGCTGGAGGCCCCTGGTATGGCAGGGGCAGCATATAGGGCATGCTGGAGCTCAGAGCTGACGGTAGCAGTACAGTACAAAACAGTAAGGTCCTGACAGCCAGATGGAACGCTGGTCTTAGCCCTTGTGATGTTCTTTGGGTCAAAATGACTCAAATCACTAGTGTTTTGTCGCACATAGCAAGCGCTAAACCTAATTCTACAGCTTACACACACACATGATGTGCACTGCTGCCACAACAAGGTGTGTGTTTGAAACCCGAGGACAACAGGAGAACACACACGTAAATGTATTTGTTATTTATTTATTTAGGTATTTTGTTTGTACACAATTTTCGTATATAAACAAATTGGGTACAGGCTAAGTCACCCTTTGTGAATAAATACAAATGTTAACAATACAGCTTGTTAGAAACAGGTCCTGTGAAAGGTGAAGTTTTAATAAATTACATAACAGCTTCTTTTTTAATTCATCTCTCTTAAATTATTATTTGTTTGTGGTAATTACTCAAACCTTGACATTTTATGAACTTGATTTGAAAGCAGAATCCAATGAAAACTACAAACCTTTTCACTATCATAATTGAATGAATGAATTTACAATTTTGAAATAAAACTGCGCTGTAGTGATTGGTGATTGGCCATTTCCATTGGCCTTTACCAAGGTAGTTGGACCCCAACTCCAGTTCTAATATGCCAGTACCTTGGTAAAGGGCAATGGCAGGGGTATTAACCTAACATGCATATATTTAGATGAAGTAACAATTCAATCACAAAGGTCAATAATCACTTACTGTATCAATTTACATAACCCTCTAACAGGTCAACTCATCAGTGAGGACAGAGCAATATATTTGAGTCATTAAAACACCATTTTCCTGAGGCTCTTCTTTTTGCTCTTATCAATCACAGCCAAGTGTAAAAGAAATATATTAAGGACATCAATTGTTCCCCTGAGGCTTCATGCAAGGGTCTGACAGTTTTTATTTAACTTCAGTGTTAAATACTGATACTCACCTAATCACCTCTATAACAATCAGAGGTGCATTCAACATTTTTCAAAACATTCACGGTGAACTCAATGTAAACAGAAAACTGTATGAAAATGTTTGCAACCACTTGCAAATGTTTACTACATTATGTTCGAGAATTTTGAACGCACCTCAGGACATTAATCAGACTGATCAGTGGTGTCTGGCTTGTTTTTCCCTGCGCTCCACTATAACGCTATAGATGGAAGAATGCCTTTAAACAGAACAGTCCGTTGAACAGTCCTGTCCACCATGAAACACCTATCCCAGTAAACATCAGAATGGTGTTAGTATTGGCATCCTCAACCCATGACAAAGCCTCATTTTTTAGTTTTTCCCCTTTTTCTTGAAATGGCAATTGATCTTTATAGGAGAAGCGTCTCTTGTCAAAGAGTATAAGGACATCTGTGTCCCCAGTGTATGATGTTCAGTTTTCTCTTCTGACAATCTGACAAAGACTCTCAGCAACAGTAATTGAACACTTAATCATTCTGTTTTCCTTCAGCCTGCTATTATCTATAAAATGGTTTGTATAATGGTTTGTATAGTTGATGCCATTGATACCAACTATCCACCAACCATATTTATTAAATTAAATAACTTGTAAAGGGATCAAATGTAAAATGTAAATGTAAAAGACATTTGATGTTGCCATGAGCAAAATAGCACAAATTCAGTATATTAAACTCACTCACAGTGATAAAACCAATTTAATCTATATGGAAACCACAGGAGCCCTCGATTATCTATCATAGATTAATGGAGTGCTTATTTGCATGGCCATCATACCTGGTCTCTTATTACTGAGTAATTGGCCCATTGAAAAGTGCTGCATAATTGACTATTTATGCGTTAATTGCGTAGCTCTGTGGGGCCAAGGGCTTGAGCCCTACCTCACCAGATGTGGAAAACGGCTGTCTCTTTATCCTGATGCTCACTGGCCTCTTTAAGTGATGACTTACTTTGAATGGGCTTGTTGTGGTCCAGGCCCAAGATGGAGGGGGGAAACAGGAGGGCACCTTTACATGTCTGGGCACAGTCAGACTCCACATGTTGACGTGTGCTGGAGAGGCACACATTACCTCTGGCTAATGGGAACGTCAAACAGGGGATGGCTATTGTGGGCCCATCACTGCCGTACTGATGACAGAGAAGGCAGGGCGGTGATATCTCTTGCCATGTTTCTTTAGGATGTCGGATTAGCAGGATTAGTAGTGAGATATTTAATGTATTGGTTTCAACAGGGGCTGGACCAATCAGGACTGATGACTGCTTTGAAATACGAGATGTGGGAGTCATATTTCAAAGGCCTCACAGTTTCATACCATGCTTGGCCTCTTGGTTTTTCCATGAGCTAATCTTTCCTTTAGCCTTTTATCTCTCTTGTGTGTGGGCGTGTGTGCGGGAATGCACTTCTTATTACCGTGTTTTTGCATAGTTGGTCTTCTCCTTGTTTTGTCATAATAATGATATCTATGGAGGATACAGTATAAGGCTGTTTTTATCATTTATCATTAGAGGCACAGCACAACTTGGACCCAATGAAGACCTGAAACCTGAGACCTTCAGTTTCACTTTGAGACAAGTTTAACATAGCCGCAGGCCCAGGCAAAGTGGTAGCGATGTGATGTAGACAGGCCAGTCTGAAGTCGTAATCCTCTGAAAGAAAACAAGCTGCTGCTTCTTTTTTGTATCAAAGTGAATTTACTGTGTCCCCACTGTGCCCGGTGAAGACAATTCTAGAAAACAGGTTCTAGAGAAACCTTCCCGGTTCAATTTATGCGAGAGAGAGAGCTGCATTTAGCCAGGTTAGTTGAAGTTCACACTGTATACACACATGCGCACACACGCACACGCAGACATACACACACACATGACAAACACAAACAAGCAAGAATGTGTTCTCGACGGTACCATGAAATCCATTTCATGCCACTGCATTTATGCCTGCTTGCGTAAGCTGTCCTTGTTATACATGGCCGTTGTCTTAACACACAAACCCATCGCTCTTCTGGCGTGATTCCACGGGGAGCCCTGCAGCAGCAGCAGCAGCAGCAGCAGCAGCAGCAGCAGAGAAGCCCAGGTTACCGCACCGCACTGTGGGCTCTTGTGGCCGTGCTGGCCGCGGTTGCCACGGCGGGGTACGGGGTGTTGTGGAGCATGAAAGTGGCGCAGCATGTTCCACACAGCCCCACGGGCCTGTCATGGGGCTAGACTAGGCTTTACATTGCCACGGACAGAACAGAGAGAACCAAGATGGTAGGAACCAATAAGCAGACAGAGGAAGGCACCATAAAGCATAAAGGGAGGCTTCAGGGGTTCTGGAGAAAGATTGTTGATATTTGAACTCGTACTGTAGGGCCACAGGGTGCTCTATTTTATTTCAGCACACACACAGAAGGGGTAGCTGAATTTGACAAAAAGTGTATTCGCTACAATCTCCTGACTTTACCTTTAAGCTCTAGATTAGAAATATCTAATTGTAACATTTTATGTTTTTTGTTTTTTTTCGTTTTGTTTGTGATTGTGTTTTTGTTAACCCAAAGCAAACTGGTTGTGTTCACACAGGGGAATGTGTGTATGTTGAACTGAACTCATTGACGGCAGTTCTCTGAGAGTGAATGTGCATTAGTAGTGATAATCGATCGCATCAGTGTGACAGCGCAAAAAAAACGTACTGCTTGAGCTGACGCCTGCTTTTTGTCTCAGATGTTCCAGCTTCAAACGGAATGCCAGGGCGATGCTTATTTATGCCATTTAGCAAGCTTAGCACAAATCTTTAGCCTGTCGGATTAGATGTGAACGTGAAGATAGCCAAAGTCATGCGTAATTCTGAGCCTGTGTGATAACAGCGAAAAGGAAAGGCAGCGCACCGCATTGCATTGTGTGAACTCAATCAGTCGTTAGACTGTGCAGTCGACACACAGGAGCCTTTCACGCACCTTATCAGAGAGTGGTGTGAACTTGGGGGCGCTATGTGGAGGTGTTTGAGACACTCAAACACCTGAGCAAAAAACGTATGTCATTCAAATTCATGTAGGAGTGTGGGCCTACTTTTTTGAATGGAAACCTTTCCCCTACAGTATCAATGTTAAGATTTGATCTCTAGATGTCATGCATTTACCACAAGATTAACTATGCTAAAATTGATGTATCTTTGCTAACTACAGCACTATGTAGTCAAATGTTATCCATTGGGGCTTTGAGGCTAAACTGCAAAGTCTTTGTATACAGGTATTTTGGATCCAGACAGCTTCGGTTAGGATCACACAGACTCCAGGTGATACACTGTGGTCCATTTGTCATGAAACATCTGTAGGACCTTTATCACTGACTCACTGTGCTATCTACACGCCTCTCCTCTTTGCATTTTTTGTGCCAGGTGATGATTTTGTATTCTCAGTACACATGTCGATTTTGTTGCCGAAGCAATAAGGGACATGTGACAGCAAGGACTGCATGTCTGACATTTGATTGACAGTGAAAAATGTTCCAGGAGAGAGACTGGGAAATGATCTGAATATTCAACATGATAAGGACTAATTCTTATGGTCTCTTAGGAAGGTTAGGAAAACAAGGCCGTGGTACTTCATTAAGTTGGTAGCTACTTAATTGTAGCGGATGTGGAATAATCTATTACCAAAGCTGACAGACTGTCAAGGGGAGTTTTCTGTGGTGAGAATATTGGGCCAACTGAACACAAACTGTCTTGACGACAGATGAAGTTAAGTTCAGTCAATATTATGGGTATTGAGCAAAAATTGGCAGCTATTGGAATGACCTTGAATGAGCGATGAGAGAAAGTTAGAGACAGTTAATTAATTACAAACAGTCAGTTTATAATTACAACATGGCCCCAACTCATGAAACACGGCAATTTAATTTAAACTTAAACCAACGTTGGTTGTATTTTTATTATAATGGATATATTTATCTAGAAATATAATGTAACCAATTCATAGTTCAGAGGCTTGGCGATTATCTGCCTACCTGTCTGTCTTCCTATCGTTCTTTTTGACCTGTCTGGCAGTCAAATACAGTACAGCGTGTTTGGTGCATTTGTAGTGTTAACCTGCTTAAAGGAAACTCTTCAAACAGACCTATGAGCGTCAAGCAGCTTCCATCTGAATGCACTGGCTATGCCTCTTAGGCAAACAGCCGTGCACTTTTGTTTTCCAGTAAAGGAGAAAGCAGCTCACTTGATTAACTCCGCTACATTGAGCGTTAAGTCCTTAAACAAGACATATGGGCATCACAGTCAGCCATCCAACTTCGTAGCCTCCCAAGTCATTGCTCTGCGTCTCATTTCCCAGCATATTGATGTCTTCAAATGTGCTTCCCATGCCTAGGGGAGATGTTAGGATGCAACAGGCCCATGATGTCTTTGATAACACAAGTAAACACACAGGTCATGTGCTTCTTAAAGTGCCTCTATATGATTTTCTGCCACTAGATGTCATGCTAGAACACCAATATCTCAACAACAAAAAATACTTTGTGGGCCACACGCATGCATTAACACAGGCACCCTGCCCTGCTATGAAAACAACCAAGAAGCTCAGATGACAACACAAATAGAGGGAGTATGATGTCACTTTGCTCAGGACACTATTACGCCACAGATAGTTCTAAAGTTATACAACATTTAAATATTGCCTTTAAATAATGGCAATGAGATAATTTGAAATGATCTCATGGCCTGCCAAAAGCATCTTATGACCTGTCTAGGCTTCATTACAACCAACTTTAAGAACCAGTGTGTTGTAAATTAATGTGACAGAACATTCTTGCCTTAAACTTTGTGATGTCCTCAGGGTAAAAATGACCCAAATCACTAGCACCTTGTGGCAGATAGAAGGCGCTAAACCTAATTCTACAGCTTACACACACATATGATGTGCACTGCTGGCACAACAA
>JAODUG010061322.1:3761-14441 GCA_027564795.1 Aphredoderus sayanus
ACACACACACACACAGTCAGGGCATGACTGCATTGACACACAGCTACATGGAAGATGCTACGGTCAGAGTTCAATTGCAGTAAAAAAACGTACTGGTTTACTAGGTTATCCAGACAATTTGCTGTATCACTTCATTAGCCTAAAGTTCTCGTGAACGAGTGAACGTGTCCGATTTTTCATTTATATACTCTCCCCATCCCCCCAGCCCAACGCTAAAGCCTTCAATGCTGCGAGCACTCATTTTCACTCACGGACAATTCCACCTGATATAATCTGACCTGATATGTGCACACACACGTGTTTGTTGGAACTGCAATGAACCATGTATATTAACAGCGTAACAACAAATAGAAGGGAAAAGAATCTAAGACTACAGACTAAAAACAGTCATTAATACGATGTGCAGCTACATGTTAAATCAACGTCTTGAAATCACCACTGCTGTGAGTGACTATCGTTTTCAGTCTTTTTCCTCTCCTGTCCAGGATAAAAAAAACAAAACACTGCTGTGGATGATGTACGGTGACCAAACAGAATGGAGGCATTGGCAGGACCCAGGCCATATGCCGGTGTAACGATGTGGCCCAGCCATTTATAACCCCCATAAAGCACTGAGCTGTGATTATGGAGGCATGCTAATGAAACAATGCCGCCACTCCTGACAGAGAGAGATAGAGAGAGCGAGAGAGAGCGAGCGAGAGAGAGCGAGAGAGAGAGAGAGAGAGAGAGAGAGAGAGGATAAAAAGCACACCATTAAGAGCAGGGGAGTGCTTGTATGTGGACATGTGGATGTGATGTTTTGGGGGTGGAGGCTGGTGAGCTGGGTGAGTGGTAAAGGGGTACATGCGTGACTGTGGTTGTGTGTGTGTGTACACATGTGTGCCAGTTCTCTCAAGAGTTTCTCATCTGCTGCCCAGAGCTTGTCAATAACTGGCACCCTTTCTAGCCAATTAGCCACGTTTATGGACTAGGTTTCAATTTATTCCCTCTCTTTCTTTTTTTATCTGTGCATTTCAAGCGCAGTCTGTCACTTCCTTGCTTTCTGTCCTCCCTGCACCCCTCTCTATCTTAACAAGTCCATCCCACCCCAAAGCCTGCCTGCCCCTCTCTCTCTCTCTCTCTCTCCCCCCCTCTGTATGTGTGCATGTCTAACACACACATCCTCAGACTCGTTCTCAAACACACAACATTCAGTCATGCTAATGGCCATCATTAACTCGAAGGCACATTTCAAACGATTCTCTCTCTCTCTCTCTCTCTCTCTGATGCACCAAACTGTTTCCAAACCACTGTCAGCCTTGACAGGGCAGATTTAAACTCAATTTGAGTGTTTTGTTGCCTGCATGTGGTGATTTAATGTGTTGCAAACAGTTTACAGATAACCAGTGGTTAGAAAGCTACACTAAATGTTGATAATTTAGTTTTGTAAGTTCTTCTGCTTTTTCCTTAAACGTGCAAATACCTAATACTATAAACTGCCCTGTTATCCACATATAAAGTAATAGGGCAAATTCCATTATCTTTGTTCAGGAAGGGCCGTAGTAATGGATGAGCCATTAATGGCTTTCTATTATTATTCAGCATTCATTTATAATGGAATTCCACATCTTCAGAGGTGATTCTCTGAATAACGAGGGTGGTTTGCTATTCTATCTGGTTAATAGCTTGAAGTCAAACATACAAGTGCCATTATTGAATGCCATTTCCGGATCTTTCAATCAAATCGAGAGTCCACTGCATTCACAATGGCACACAAAATACTTTGCAGCCAAACCATGCAATAGCATATTGTACTAATTGCTATGTGAAGTTAACACTAGCGTTTCACAGGAAACATGCGTGGTACATGAGTCATTCATAAACAATTGCAATTCAGTGTAGTGATAATTAGCACATCACTTGATTATAAAAAAGGCATATATATATATATACACACGATAGCAACAGAGTACAGTACATTTACACTGCTTATAAATGTAAAACTATTTTAAATCTAGGGTGTCACATTTGTCAATGCATAATCGTCACACTTGGCTGAGGCTGTTTTATTTATTCAGAGAGCAGTTAAAGTAGATAGCGAATTATAACCATCTGTTTTTTCTAATAACAGCCATCTGTGTACAAGTATGTTGTCAGACATATTTTTTGAGAAATAAATGACCCTAGAAGTGAGTTTGTTAGATTATCTATATCAAATACAAATTACCACACAAAATGTTTAACTTTTAGGTTAGCATTTATGGCTAATTAAACAAATGAAATGTGAAGGCTTTAAGTGAAATGTGGGACCTTGAGAGTTTAACGACTTTAAGCATTGCTGTTTTAGGTTTGTTTCTTAACAGGTTAATGCCTCATAATTGATTTGTCCATTTCACTGCAGTGATGTGTGACATTTGCCTTTTACCCATTGATAAAGGAAACTGTTGGTGGTATGATAATCTATGTTTTCACTGCTGTTCCCAACTGTATACTGTATTTATAGAACTACATTTAAATGAATTTTCAAAATATAAATGACCAAATATTTGAGGCAGTCCATTATTTAATGTCCTATTTATTTTAGTACAGTTGCAGACTGATTGAAACACAAGTACACAGACCCAACACAGTGATTGACAAGACTGTATTTAGTATCAAACTCTTCGTAATACAAGTAGCGACAAACAATATCTGTCAGACACAAACCAAACCCTCAAACTAATATATAGCCTTCTATAGTCACAAACAGGAGTAAAGGGAATGGTTAGTGATGGGTGTTCGGTTTAACATTTCGAGTGTGAACTGCTGATGGCCAGCGTTTACGCTTCCTTAAAGTGCTTTCGAGATTATGGTAAATAAGAGTTTCGGACTTTGTAGTTGCAAGTGAACGTCATCATTTTTTTAAATAATAATTTTTGAGTGTATGTGTGTATGTTAAAGCTTTGTCTTTTTGACACAATAATCATTTTTAATTATGTTCAGATACCTGTGTTTTAGTTTTGGGTACAACTCAGAAATCAAACACAGATCTGAAACATGCATGCAAAGCCTAGAAATACAATAATCATATTAATGTGCAGTAAGGAGAGAGAGAATTAACCTGTGTCCACCATTTTTCATTTTGTTCCAGCTACAACGCACTTGAACATACTCATAAGTCTGACTTCACAAGTCAGACTATACGTGGTGTCGGCATTAGCAAACCAGTGAGTAGAGCGGGGGAGTGGAGTGATATCCATGGGTGCTGTAACTGACTTTTTAAGAAACATCCATTTATTTTAGAGTGAAAAGGCCAAAGATATCACAAAATCTAACTTTACTTGATGTTATTGAATTCCTTTTTAGAAAGAGATTTCATTTTTTATTTTTGTGTCATCCATTCCGCCTATTTCTCAGTGCTGTGTATTCAAAGATGCATTTGCAGATATTGATTTAATGCAGCTTTCCACCTCTAAGGCAAGTACTTTTTTCCAACCTCCCTCCCATATTGTGATATTTTTCCAAAAGCATTTTGCTTCACTAGGTGAATCTGGAGAAATGGATGGCAAGAAATAAAGGCTGTAAGCCAATGGCGTTTATGGACAGGGCTACCAGGCGATACCAGTCTTTCTTCTTTTTAATAGTGATATTGATTTTCTTTCTTGCTTATTAAACAGAGCCTTGGTAGATAAGGTTCAACCTGTCTGTCTGACAGGTTGAATAACCGAAGAAACATTGTAATTAAATAAGTTATTTAAAGGTGGTAAGCTATTATTAAATAGTAAACCTTTTTGTTAAATTCAACCAATATCTTCTCACGGTCCGCTACAGCTGTCCATTTTGTGTGCATGATGAAAAATATAATCTGGTGTGCACAGCCCTGGCTCTGTAAAGGGGAACACAAACAAAGTGGTGCAGACCACACCACCCAACACTATCCCAGGCTTGAATGTGTGTTTGAACCATTTATCTTAATGATAGCTGATTCCACCTTTAATTAAGTGTAAGTAAGTTATTTAAATTATGTAAAATGTAGAATGGAACTTCTGCATTTTGTGGTGGTTTAATTTCCATTGTTTTAATATTCAGTAACCACTGTAATGTTGTGGATTAGAACATAATTAAGAAAGCACACACACACACTTAGAATTCAGTGGTTCTTAGATAAAGAAGGAAGGTAATGTAGGCCAAGAGTACAAAGGATTGACATGGGAAGTTAAGTTAGCTTTTTTCAAATTGTTAACTTGATTGAGCTCACCTAGCTTAATTTATCAGTGAAGACATCATTCAATAAATTAAGGAAGTATTACAATTAACCAGTTAGTTAGCTTAGATTTCTGCTGTTCTCTGATCTGTCTAGTCACTCACCAGTCATCCACTAGTCAAAAGGTCAGTCGGTTAGTTAGCCTATTAACGGCTCCCATCCCACCATATTGTGTGTCAGCCTATCAGCCAGTTGGTCCATTATATCAGATGGGCGCAGTGCAGCTTAATAAAGCCCTTCACAGCTCATTTGTTCCCTCACTGCCTATCCCTTCATTTTGAGACAAGCAGAGAGGTAGTATTTTCATTCCTTCAGGTATTACTTTTCACTTTTTCTTAATCTACAGCTATTTCTCTCTCTCCCTGTCCATTTTTTTAGCAGGCAAAGTTAATGTCCTTGTCACAGAGGTAAATCACTCCTGAAGATGAAAAATATGGAAGACACTTCAAGACCTTTCCCTCAAACTTCTTGAGGCAACATTCTGACTGAAATGTGCCCATTCCTCTTATACTGTATGGCTTTCTTCTTATGATTTCTGCTGCATTTCTACAGTGGGGAGGACAAGTATTTGATACACTTCTGATTTTGCAGGTTTTCCCTACATACAAAGCATGTAGAGGTCTGTCATTTATATCATAGGTACACTTCAACTGTGAGAGAAGGAATCTAAAACAAAAATCCAGAAAATCACATTGTATGATTTTTAAATTAAATTAATTTGCATTTTATTCCATGACAAGTATTTGATACATCAGAAATGCAGAACTTATTATTTGGTACAGAAACCTTTAGTTTGCAATTACAGAGATCATATGTGTCCTGTAGTTCTTGACCAGGTTTGCACACGCTGCAGCAGGGATTTTGGCCCACTCCTACATACAGACCTTCTCCAGATTCTTTAGGTGTCGGGGCTGTCGCTGGGCAATACGGACTTTCAGCTCCATCCAAAGATTCTCTATTGTGTTCAGGTCTGGAGACTAGCTAGGCCACTCCAGGACCTTGAGATGCTTCTTACGAAGCCACTCCTTAGTTGTGTGTTTTGGGTCGTTGTCATGCTGGAAGACCCAGCCACGACCCATCTCCAATGCTCTTACTGAGGGAAGGAGGTTGTTGACCTTGCGATACATGGCCCCATCCATCCTCCCGTCAATACGGTGCAGTCGTCCTGTCCCCTTTGCAGAAAAGCATCCCCAAAGAATGATGTTACCACCTCCATGCTTCACGGTTGGGATGGTGTTCTTGGGGTTGTACTTATCCTTCTTCTTCCTCCAAACAGGGTGAGTGTTTGGAAGCTCTATTTTTGTCTCATCAGACCACATGAAATTCTTCCATTCCTCCTCTGGATCATCCAGATGGTCATTGGCAAACTTCAGATGGGCCTGGACATGTGCTGGCTTGATCAGGGGGATCTTGCGTGCGCTGCAGGATTTTAATCCATTACAGAATAGTGTGTTACTAATGGTTTTCTCTGAGACTGTGGTCACACCTTGTTGTGACAGCAGTGCACATCATATGTGTGTGTAAGCTGTAGAATAAGGTTTAGCGCCTTCTATCTGCCACAAAGAGCTAGTGATTTGGGTCATTCTGACCCAGAGGACATCACGAGGGTTAACAGGGTTTTTTGCGATAAATTGTTTAACTTGTTTGAATTTGATAACTAGCAAATATTGCAAGTGGTCAGTGGTTACATATAGGCGATTCGTTTTTAAAACATTGTGAGGACTGCGTGTGCTAAACTGACATTATGGGTTGATTAGACTCAGATACGGTCAGATACGTTGATGGTCTGGAGCTTCAAAATCATAAAAGCACAGAGGCTTACAATTACTTGCACAGTAAGGATGCACCGACTGGAGTTTTTTATAATACGGCTGACAGGCCAGTTCAGATTTTTCATCTTACTCTTGAGATGAACAATAATATGTAAATACCTTTGCTATATTTAGCAAACCAACTGGTCAAGGTGAAAACCAGCCGATCGATGCATCTCCACTATCCACCCTATTAGCCCTACTGTTGCCCTTACTATATCGCATTGGGCCACCAGATGGCGCCATCTGATTGTGTAGATCTCTTTTGTTAATGCTGTGTATATTCATTTATTTATGTAGGCAGAGCTCTGACCTGCAGGGGGCGTCTGCTCCTCCTCCGGGCGGCTCCAAGCCCCCTGGCCACCGCCTCCCCCCCTCTCCCTGCGGGAGTAGTAGTCCTGCACGTCGGCGGGCAGGGTCCTCCTGACTGCCCAGCTGGAGGCCGAGGACCAGCCGGAGCGGTCCAGGACAGAGTCCCCGTCGGGGTCTCTCCGCCGGCCGCCCCTGCCCTCGTTGAAGCGGCTGTAGGCGTCGCCCCCGCCCCCCCCTGCCCCAGGAAAGCCACCCCTGGGCTGCCAGCGGCTGTCTGCTGGCTCCCCCTGCTGGCTGTACAGGGAGCGGTTGCAACCGCCGGAGGCGGGGCCGCGGCCGCGCTCCGAGGCTCCCCAGCCGCCGCGGGTCCACGAGTCCCCGCCCACGGCCCCGCCCGCACGCAGGTCGTCCCGCCGGGCGTCGGCGGCGCTGCGAGTCTTCTCCGTCACCCAGTCGGGGTCGCTGGAGCGCGCCGGGCCCTCCGGCGACGCCTCAGGGGCCGCCCCGTTCTCGAAGCGCCTCTGGGGGTCTCCCCCTCCCCCCGGCCCAGGACGCCAGCCCCCGGGGGCGCGCCTCTCCCTTCTCTGGGGGGACGGCTCCCGGGAGGGGGGCCGCTCGGGGCTGGCCCCCCTCCTGCGGGGCCGGGAGCGGGAGCGGGAACGGGAGCGGGAGCGCCGCCTCCGCCGCTCGCGGCTACGCTCCCGCCGGGAGTGATCCCTGTCCCGGGCGTGGTCCCGCTCCCTGTCCCTGTCCCGCTCCCTGCTGCGGGCGCGGGACGAGCGGCCCGAGGACGGGCTGCCGTCGCTGCGATCCTTAGAGCGCCCCCTGGAGCGCGAGCGCCGACCCGGCTCCCGCCGGGCCTCGGCCTCCCGCCGGGCCTCGGCCTTGGGGGACCAGGTGGAGGTGGGCGAGTGGAAGCGGGAGCGCCGCTGACGGCCGTTCCGGCGCTCCTCACTACGCTCCCTCTCCCTCTGACCCCTGGGGCCCTCCTCCCTGGAGGCCTGGCCTGCAGGAGGAGGGGGGGGAGCGGGGGAGCCCTCGCCTGGGCCCCGCGAGACAACGCCGCCCTGGTGGCCTTCCATGGGGTCGACGGCGTGGTCACCCTTGGAGGGACTGTCCGTCTCGGCCGTTTCCATGGTTTCAGTGTCCGCGGGGAGCTCTTCTGCGGCCGATGCGTCTCCCTCAGGGACGCCCTCGTCTGGGAGAGAGACTGCAGGAGGGGAGTTGCTGTGAGGCGCCGGGCCCTCTGGGAAGGCGTTGCCCGGCGAACCGGCATCGCTGCCCGCGACCGACTGGTCTGAGTCGGGGGGGGGAGAGGGGGGGCTCTCCGCCCGACCGTTGTGGGGGTCGGAGGGCGGCGGGGAGTCCATGTCTCCGGGGGAACCGGGGCTGGCGGGAGGCCCCTGGGAACCCCCCAGGGAGGACCCTAGGGGGCTGGGGAGAGAGGTGGGGGGCAGGGAGACGGCCGCCTCGACCTCTTCTGGCTGCTCCTGGGTGTGGCCTTGCTCAGCGGGGGAGCCGCCGCCATCGCCGTGGTCTTCGTCGGCGTGGTTACGGTCATGGTTGTCGTTGGAGCTTCCCTCAGCATTGGACAACTGGGACTCACAGTTGTTGAATTGGTGCTCCTGGCCCTCCTCCTCCTCCTCGTTCTCCCCGTCACTTCCTTCCTGCTGCTCCTCTTTGTGCTCCTCCCCTTCTCGCCCCTCCTCCTCCTCCCCCCCACCTCGCCCCACCTCCTCCTCCTCCTCCCCACCTCCCCCCTCCTCCTCCTCCTCGCTGAGGATTTGGGGGGAGACTTTCCTCTTTGCTGGTGCCTTCCTCTTCCGCGTGGTCTTCCGGGGCTGCTTGGCCTTCTTGCTGGCAGGCTGCTGGCTGGCCCTGGCCGGCCGGGGGGCGTGGCTGGCGGAGGAGTCTGAGTCGGAGGAGCGTGACGGTGGCGGCGGCGAGGCGGGGGAGCCCGGCGACGGGGTCGCCTCCTGGGCCTTGCTGTTGCGCCCGGAGCGCCTGGAGGCCAACGCCTCTTTGGTCGGGGCTTTGGAGCCCGACGCCCGACCGCCCCGCTTCTCCCCGCCTTTGGCGCAGGTGACGGCGCACACACGCCCCTGGAACACTGCATGATGGGAAAGAGTAGAGAGCCCGAAAACAGTCTGGTGACAAGCGCAGACAGGTCGCCACTCCGCTTACAAATGTTGTTTCCCTGACCAACAAAGACTAAACTGCAAGTAAAACACAACTATGCCAGTAAAGTGATCTCCCCATACATACAACCAACTTGCTAAACTCACTGCGTAGTCTGGTATAGAACGTTAGAGATTCAAACATTTTTCCAGAATGCTCAAAAGTCATATGACTTCATATAATATGAAAATAAATAGTCTTACCAAAATGACCTGGACCGAAAGATGAAGTGGAGATGGGAGACAGAAACGGTGTCAACGGAAAAGGGCTGTGGTTCCAACTTGAGGGATGAAAACGGTGTCTGTGGATCCAAAAACAAGCCCACAATTAACACAAGCTGACTGGGAAGCCATTTGCCAAGCTTTGCTTTGAGGAATGTTAAGAAGGGCTGTTGTGTTGTTGGTACCTTGTGGTGCCACCAGCAGGTATGGGAGTGGCAGAGGACAGCCAAGGGCAACCTGGCATCTGGGCTCTGCACTGCTTGTTGTCAGCCTCACACATCTCCTCTGGCAGCCACACAGGCTCTACACTGCACACAGAAATATGCAGCCGCAGCTTATCAACAGAGGAAAGACAACCAACTATAAATAAAAAGCATGGTTGCATAAATATGCAACCATGGGGAATATTGTGGGAAATTATGGGAACCACCACTGCCACCACAGAATGAATCCAACGCAACAGGTTATTTTTCGGCTGTCTCCAAAGGAGAGCAAAAACCACTTGAGTGGAAGTCTATAGGAATGACAAATTCAGTTAAATAAAATACAAAATATTTTTTTCTTCCTTCAAATGGGTAGGGTTGATTATTATAAGTTGTAGTTGCACTTAAAAAAGGTATAGTTCATGCTTAAAGGAAAGTACGTTTCAAGCAATGTCAAAAACCATGTGACTTAAGTCAACCAATTGCAACAGAACAAAGCAAATCTGCAAACTTTAAAACCTTCACAAACCTATGTGCAACAGATATTAAATCCCATTTTATTAGCTTGAGGCTCAGGAGTCTATGGCCTTTTACTCAATGTACGTCAACATTGACTAACAGCTATACCAAGATAAATGTGGAGCTGTAAAGGCTACTCCACACACAGGAAACATACACTCAACACGCCAAAACAATACTTTGAATGAGTGTATATTATTGTTACTGTTATTATTATTGTGTTGGAACAACTACTCTTATTTCAATGCAGCAGACCGTACGCATGTATGAATTGATAAAGTTCTAACTTTATGTGATTGTATCAGTTTGTACTGTACAAACAAATGTTGGTCTGTACAGCAAATGCATTACATTAGACATTTGTCAGGATTAGGAAAACCAAACTCTAGGAAAATAAAGAATCATCATTACCATTAAAGTGTCTACATCAGAACTTATAAATGATAGATGAGCAGTGGCTTATTATAGAAGCGGTCAGATAGCCAGAACACAGCACAGGCTGGGGCATTTCCATATGCAGAACACCTGCTGAAGCATAGCAGCATATGCTTCCTGTGTAAGACAGACATCCACACCACACCACAGCTGGTGTGAGCTGTAGAGTTAGCCGCTGTATGAGGATAAGACATTTACATTTTTTCTTGTCAACATAGCCTATGAAAAAAAAACAAAAAAAAATAAAAACCTGATAATGCATTTCTCCTGCTAACCTGAGGCCTGTACTACGAACTCAAGTAATTGGCTTATCCAGGTAACTTCAGGAGTAACTTTGTGACGTTGATTAACCCTAATTTTAAAAAGGTGAATAGGTTTTACCAAAGGTTTTTTATAATTATTTTAACATAACAATGACACAGGCTGTGATATAAGCTAAGCCTAAGTTGTTATATTCATAAAGAAAACATTACATGACTATTAAAATACATTTTAAACATTACTTTCAGTTCTGTATTGAGTAGGAAGATGCACGCCATTTTGTCATGTCCCACGCACTACCTACACAATTTCAACATGAATAGGCTATAATGTCATGTTAGCTAAATGCTATTTAAAATCAGAGCATTTTTAGTGTTTTTTTTCTCTTCTTCATATAAACCTATAGAATTTAGTATAATTTAATACAATTATATTTAGCTTAAAGTTATTGATAATTTGGCAATACGAATATTCATTTATAGGCCCTGAATGTAGAATTAATATCATGCATACCTTAA
>JAODUG010061333.1:0-11472 GCA_027564795.1 Aphredoderus sayanus
TGTGTGTGTGTGTGTGTGTGTGTGTGTGTGTGTTTATGGAGGTTATCTAGCTCTGTCTTTTTTGGTAAGTGTATTATCCTCTCATTTTATTCTCTCATAATGAGACCACATTACTTATCAGACCATTTATTCTCCTCTTTCCGTGGGTCTTAATTGAATCACATTGGTTGTTATGGTTACAGATTGTCATGTTTTATGCATCCCAAAAGCAATATTCTCAATTTTCCTCCTCATAGGGAGGTCAGAGCTTACTGGGAGAGACAAATGCATGACCCTCTTAGCCTTGCTCAAGGACACTTCAGAAGGGCCGCAGAACTACACAGATCCCAGGTCGAATATTATAATATTATTTTACTTCACGCTATTATTGGCTATTATTATATTATTTCATTACGTGTCATGTATGCCAGCATGTATTCAAAAGGGAACTTAAGCATGCCATCCTATTTGCCATGCCAACTCAACAAAAGACATGAAAAATAAGACCTCCTTGGTGCAGAGCTGGGCCAACCATATTCTATTTTTTGGCTCTGTGACTCGGGAGCTTTTTTGTCCATTTTCTTTCTTTTCTTTTCTTTTTTTTCCTGCCTCTTTTCAGCCATTGCCTTGTATAAAGGCGAGAGATAAGAGCAGAGCGGATGAAAGATGATGATGATTAAAATAATATGCCTCTTATCGGGGGGGACAGAAAGCCATGCCTACTGAGGAGACGGCCTTGGCTTGGTCGATATTGCCTCAGTGTTAAAAATGAAAAGTATTGATCTCTTTTACCTCAAGCCGCTTGGCTGATTGAGCCCGAGAAAACCTGCATCATCCGCCAACACTAGCAAGCAGGCCGCGGCGTCTCAAGGTTCACCTGGGGCGACGCCACTTCCTGTCAATACCACGCCAAGGGGTAGGGAAAAAGCCCCCCTTACCCCCACCCCTTGTCCCGTAAGTCACACCAATAACTCTCTTATCAGAGTGACTGCCCGTGTCACATCTCTCACACCGGGACGCCCTTTGGTTTTTCAGATAGGACTCTGAGAAGCAAACGCTCCTTCGCACAGTAAGCTTGCGTGTATGGTACATCGGGCGCGGCCAGACAGAGGCTGTCATTGAGGAAGGTAAATAGTGACAGACTTGAGCTCAGGGTTGGCCTGGGCTGTCGGTGCTGTCATATGCCTGCCCTCTCATCCCACCGCTGGCTATATTACATTAGTGTGACCTGTAATCCAATCACAGGGTCCGGTGACTAAAAGGCGTGTCTGAGACGCTCGCGGTCGCACGGCACACAAATGCACATTCTGGACACAAGCGCAGGAGGAAGTGGCATTTTCCCTTCCATCACATGGTGTCTTTCAGTCAATGTCACATTCCTCAAATGTTATTAAGGTTTCACACACTCACTCACAAACCTCCATGTACATGCAAACACATACCAGCACACAAAGAAACTCGTTCACATTTGCCCGTGAGTGCATTATCTGTTTGTGTGTTGTTATGTATGGAGAGGAATGCAGTTGAGTGACAGACAGATCATTTTCTCCATACTGATGAGAGACATTAATCCCGCTCCCTTATGTCTATAACTGTAATACAATGGATCACAAACTGGGGGTTGGGACTTGTTTTATACCCATACAAACATGCCTGTATTTGTACTAAGACAGTTCCATTGCAATGGTAAAGGATAAATTAGATATTTTATAAGGAATGCTAGTACGTGCAAATGAAAAGGAGTTTCATTTCCCATTGCTTTGTGGCACTGAGCCAGTGCTACTGTACCTGCACAACACATTATGCCTCTGAAAGAACACAGGAGTCTGACCTCTACTGTGTAAAAAAGTGACTCACCTCTGCTCCTGCAAACACAAGCTCATCTATGGAAACACACCCACACTCACACATACATCGTTATGATTTAATACGATAAAATGAGAGTGTATTATAATATCTTAATATTTCTAATATCTTATATTTAATTTGATTATAGTTAGGCCTGTTTTAGCATGTTTTCAATGACAGACAGAACACTGAAAAGTCTATAAATTACTGCAGACAGGCAGCTCTAATGGTGACCCCTTCCCAGAATGAGGGGGTGATTTATTACATGGGCTATAAATCACCCTGACCAGCCCTCTGATTACAGCTCATCTAAACCTGTATTCTTTACCAGCTGATGCAGCTAGTGAGATTTTAGTAGTTACTTTGCTGACTGATTTAATTAAATGTGTTTAATCTAAAGAGAACAAGCCACTTGTAGAATCTTATTACATTGTCAAGTGTATAAATAACACAGGCAAAATGGAGTGCTTCAAACTTTTAGAAGGTATTTATTGTAATTATAACAAATGAGTGAATAATAAAAGTTTGAATTTGCAAATAAATCGTTTTTGACCATGGAAATCTCTGGAAATCATAATATACCCGATAAATGGTTGGTACTGTATGGGTAGACACACTAAAACATTAAAGCAAAAATGTAACAAGGGGAACACATTACAAACATTACAATATTATCCTGTACTCTAACATACACTTACTTCCATTATCAGTTTAGGAATGGGGGTATTGTTACACAGTGTATGTGTGTGTGAACGTGCGTGTATGTAAAATGCCGAAGTTCTTTTTTTTCAATTGAGTGCTCATGGTGTTAATTTAGATAAGATAAGCTAACACACTGCTAATCAGCCTTCATTGGCTACAAAACAGAGAATGTAAACAAACTCCTATCTTAGGGCTCAATGAGGTTGATTTGCTTTGCTATCAATGAGTGCCTGAGCTCCTGTCCGCCTCTACTGTCATCGAAGGAGCTCAGTAAACACCATCTCTACAACAAACATAAAAAGGCTGCTTTTCATTTGTCTCGCATAATGATGGTTGGCTCCATATCTGTGGGTTGCTGTAGGCTGTAGGAAATTAAGACTTAATATTATGTCACATGCATCCATTCATTTAAGTAAAATGAAGAATGATATGACACAAGAAGAAGAATTTTTAAAAAGATTTAGGAGAGGAACAACGCTGCAGAAAATATTAGCATGAATGAAATGTTTGTGTAAAATTATGATAAATGTTAACTGACATTTTTAGCTTCACTTCATCATTTTGCAACGTAAAAGAATAATATATGTTTTGATGACACACATACACATACTTAACATTTGTCTATCAATTAAATCTTATATTATGTGACCCCATAGGCATCGGAGCCATTGTACGAAAGGGGGTCGAGACTCCCTCACTTTTTAAAATTTAGATAATTGAGAGAATGACTAACTCAATAAAACTCCATGACATGTTTTCATTGTTACCAAGCTACGGTATGCAAGCAGCCAACCATACAATGTTGCATAGTCGGAGGCTACACAATATCTTTCTTTGCCTCACCTCAAACTGTTTAGCTGTAGGTAAACCCTTTTTGTTTTGTTACACGCTTCTACATTAACACTAGGTAACGTTAGATTAATGGTAAAGTCATCGATTTAATGTTAACATTAGCTAGTTTCCTTGTTTAGTTAATTTAATGTTATGGTAGATTGGTCCCCCCCACACACACACATTTTGGTCCCCCCCACATTACACATATTTCCTACGTCGATGTGTGACCCTATAGTAGCTCGAGGCCATTCAACATGGGATTTTCCAAACTTGTATGTGTATGTGTATACAACGTTGTATACACATACATCTTCCAATGTTTGCGTTGATAACATAGTATGTCTCTCTCAGACTCTCAGACTTAAGTGTGGTTTCAGGTCATGACACAGTCCCACTGTCTCAGAGGATAATCTTTGTAGTCCTAGAACCATATAGTCTTGTGGTGATTAAATGTAGCCTACTATATATGGCACAAGGGAGAAAGACAATTATAATGAGATAATTATAACCCAGTTAACATTTTCATCACGATGCATGATAACAAACCTATGAATTCATACACGCATACTACAGTACATAATGTAGGCCAACGTTCTGGTATACTGTACTGTATATACAGATCAATTTTCCCTTCATTCTTGTTTCTGTTTTTCCCTGCCTGGCATTCTCTGCCATGCCCATCATTCAAGGGGCAGGGAAATATTTGCAGCATTTATCCATTTGGCCTGAGCTGGCTTCCATCCACAATTTACTAATAGCTAAATTCCATCTTGGCAGTCATCTAATTTAGGCTTAATCCCTTGATGCATTCTTTATTAGTCACTCCGGATCAGTGAGTATCAGTTCCAATAATCTAATATATGCCTATGTCATGTGAGTCCATGTTTTTATGTTCTCATAAAGGCCTAGGCCTGGTAACTTGTGCCAGAGAACATGGAAAGTCCACATTCCTACATTAGAGTTGTCCCTGCCTGGCCCAACCAGGGGTCCTCATTAGAGATGGCCTCCTTGTTAATAGCTGTTAATTTCACATGAGCGCGGCGACTTTTGGTGACACTGGGTCACAAGGTCGCGACCTACGTCTCGTTAGCTCCCCGGGAGGACATTGGCTACATTTTCTATCCTGCTGACTAGAGCCGAAGCCATTTCAAAAGGGTCTTTCAGCTGACGGAGAGTTTACCCAACCCTAACACTCAGCTCAGTTTAGCGGCAAAGAGCCTTCAAATGGAGGGACGCGACCCCATGCATAGTGCCCCTTCCTCCCGAGCTTCAAGGAAACTGACACAATGCTAACTCTATCTGCAGTCATATTCACGGTTGTCAGGGAAGGATGCAACCCCTTAACTCTAAGGGGGCAAAAACTGATATCCATCTCCAGCTGCAGCGACATATTGTACTTGACAACAACACAGATTTTTTGATTAAAAAAAACAAACACTTTATGGCTAAAGAATATTGTCTATGCACTTTTCCTTGAGAAAAATGCAGTTATTTCACCATATTGTCGAACAATCAATAAATAAATCGTTTACAGTGTACTGGGTATTTTTCCAATAAAAAGTGGTGTTGCTATAAGAGAGTATATATTGCATATTACACTGCCAATCAGCAACAACACCGGTGAGCGGAGAACAGAAATGGGCATACAAAACTATTCCAAATAATGCATATTTGCAGGCATATTTGATATGATTTGCCAAGGGGGCTTTCAAAGCATGGGAGTATTTGTTTGGACTATGTGGTTGTGCAGCACACCAGTTTGATGATGTCATTAGGCAGCTCAGTTGATGGATTTGAGAGAGTTATTTTGCAGACAGAAAATAGAAGTTCGGGTCCAAACTGAACAGAGAATATAAATCCAACGATTGAGTTACTGAAAACAAGCATGCGGTGGGGCGTTAGGGCGGAGGGTTTTTGTAAAATAAACCTTTCTGTGGAATTCAAAATGTTTCCTCTCTCCTTTGATCAAACAAATGGGATATTATATAAGCTGTTTTGTGAGAAGAACCATAAAAAGGTCAAGCACACTTTATACAGTATAACAGTATTAATAAAGGCTCACAACATACCACAAAAGCAACACAGGACAGAGAAATTATCAAAATAAAATACAACAGAGACAGAGGGAGTGGGCAACAGCATGAACGAAATATTATCAATAGCCTGCCTCTGTACCCACCAATACTTACAATCAAAATCACATCAGCCACCTCAGGGCCCATCAGAACCAATGGCAACACGAACGAACATATTGACCGACCTGGCAAGGGCTAATAATAGCCTCACATGAACACACGTATCTGAGTTTCTGTATTAATTACTCATAAACTGTGGTCTGACCTTCTTCACAGGGCACAACAACAGACAAGGACACTAAATGAGTACACAACATATTGGTATAACACTATTGACAGGACAGTCCATGCTGAAACAAATCTCTATCTGAACCATTTGTACGTATAGAGTGCCCGTTTTATACATGTGTATTATTGTATTATTGTGGATTGCTGCCCTATCATTTTGTAGGCTTTTTGTGGAGGTTATTCATGTTAAAGGATGTTTTATCAGCGTGAATGAATCAAAATAACAAGGGAAATGATTATTCCGCAATAATAGTTTTAGCAAAGCATGTTTTCTTCAATTCAATATTGTGACTTAGATCATTCCAAAAGGTTCACAAACATTGTCTTGTACAACACAGGCATGTGCATACACAAAAACAAACTGTAACACATTTTACAGTACATAGGCACACAATCACAACAAACTAAGATAGCACACAACAACAAAGCAAAGAGTGGGACAACATCCAACACTCCACTGTCGCTGACTGTGTGTCTCAGTGTGTGTCTCGAAGAAAGACAACGTAACGCTCAAAGCCTGATGAAGAACGTGGTTTTGCATACACAGCGGTCATATTAGCCAGTGTTTGCTAACGCCTCAGCACAGCGGGAAAATAACACACTAATGATTTTTGCAAATGCAAGACGTAAAATCATTAAATATAGTGACAAATACTGTTTGTTCTATTTAATGTGTATGTGTCTGATAGTGTCATTTTATATTTATTTTGAATTGTTTTGGCCTTTCAAGATGAGTCTGATAATACAGACGATTTCTAATTGATGAGATAGCAACAACGGCCAAGCACAATAAGCTACACGGGATTCATATTTCCTGCCTGGTAAGAAAGATTTATTCAAAACAGGCACCACATGTGTGGTATAGAAACTGCTAAATGAAACAGAAGTTATAAAAAGAGTAGGCCTACTGGAGATGTAAGAATGACATTTGCCTTGAGTAAATAGGCTGTTACCTAATAATTCAAGTGCTAATTTAGTTCTCTCATTACTTTGTTTGTTTTGAATAGAGGAGAACGAGTAAAACTACAAGAAATGTACAAGAAATCAAATTTATCAGCAGCTACAGTTAGACTACTAATAAGGAAAAAATCGGGATTTGTATGAAACCACAAATGCAAGGTACAGTAGACACAGAGCAAGGTACAGGCCAGATACAACTTTCACAAGGTTATTGAATAGCAGACACACAAATGTGATCCCAGCTAGGGTGGAAATTCCCTTTAACTTCTTATTCACAGCAGTTCATTCCTGATTTGTTCCTGATTCGTTATAACTGGGTTACTGTAAAGAGCTACTGGACTGGGAACATGTCATGGCTCATTACAATTTAAAATGGGAAAGCATATGAGCACACAAATTCTGTCAGAAGTAGAACAAAAGCTTTTGGTTTTGCTAAAGGCACATAAGAGGCACTTTATTCAGTGCTTTATGTAATATGATTCTAAAGCTGAATAAACAATATGAATAGACCGAATGATAGCAGAGATACTAAACATCTTACAACTTGTTGCATGCTTGTTTTCTAGAACCAACATAATCAAGTGCTGGCCCTCTGTGTTTTTAAATGTTTTGTTTCAATACAAAGGAGCAAGACAAAATAAACTGTATTGGAAATAGTAGAAAAGATTGCACTAATAGTAGATATTGCTTAAGATCAGCATAAGATGTTTACTGTTACAGTTGATATATTTGCAGTGAAGGCATCTGTCTATCTGGAGAGCAGGGAGTTTTGTTTGTTAATCCAGCAGCACCCCATTGAAACTCGCAGAATCCATGTGTGTTAAGGCTACTTTAGCCCTTCCCAGGACCTTGGATATTTCACCTTTATCCCAGGGCTTTAGAACGGTTTACACCAGTAGCTCCTGTAAGGCTGACCAGGCCTAGCATAGAGAGGAGAGGAGAGGTAGGGAGAGGAGAGGAGAGGAAAGGAGAGGAGAGGAATAGTGCAGCTTCATTTTTCCACCTCACCTCATTGCCATCTCATTGATTCAAAAAAACTGTCTTAACCTCTCAAATATAAAAGTAAACAGTGCACACTTTCTAACCAACATTATACAGTGTCATTAATAGAGAGCTGCAAACGTTTTCCATATACCTGTTCATTTATATTTTGGACTTCTTAAAGGTCAGGTGTACAGTGAGGCACTTGTGAGACACTTTGTCCCACTTAAAGTTGGTCTTCCATTTAATAACATCTTTGTCTTGATGTTTTAAATGACCTTCGACTAATTATTTGTTACTTTTATTTCATCTTGAATATTTTTATTCCATCTTTATTCCATCTTTGAATATTCCATTTTTTCTAACCTCACTCTTTCTCTGCCCCTAACCGGCTGAGACCCTGTTGGCCTGTCGTCCCATAAATCCCCTGTGAGAGAGGCAATCTAAGCCCATACAGGAAACCAGTGGCCTGTTACTGCTGGCAACCAATGAAGCAACCACATTTTAATATTTATCCACCAAACCACATAAATCAGGAGCGTGGAAGGGCAATACTAGCCCTTATACCACATTATACAAGCCAGAAAACAGAAAGGTAAATATTTGAGCAGCTTGGCAGAGAGGTGTGGAGCGGCAGTGTCGACATCAAAAGTGAAATGAAATGAAATGAAATATCGGAAGGGGAAGTAAAAAAAAAAAAAAAAAAAAAAAGTCAAGGGAATAAATGTTACACTTTCAGAACATCAGTTATTAAAAGTATTTGTTAACACAGAACCTGTAACATTGCATGTAAAATATATTTCACATTCACAATTGTGTGAATTCTGTATGCTCATGAATCCACACTGAACGTTTACAGGCAGTAAACTGTAAATACTTTATTTGTACATACAGTATAGGGTCTACAGCAGCTGGGGTAGTTTAAGGGGTTCCACATTTTGCACAAAGAAACTTTTACAGGGATGGGACTGGTTTTTTATGGGGAAACAACCTATGACCTTTTGTATACATTGGCTACACAAGCTCATAATGGAATAAAGCCATTGTGGAATCATAAAATAACTGCATCATAAATCATTCATTTTCATCACAATTTCCTAAATCAACAGACTCACTGGCAGAAAACTGACAGCTGTGTTCTGTCCGTCATATCCAAAGTGAAGGCCAAGATCCAGACCAGAGCTCATGTTAATCCTACTGGGCTAACAAACTGGCACTTATCTCTCCTCTGAGGAATCTGCTTGTCAGATCTTCCTGATAGTGTTCGTGCAGTGAAATGGTACAGTGCACCCCGTTTAAACACATAAAGCCATTAGCATGTCATGTTGGAACTTAGGGTCTGCTTGGGTCCCATAAACCCATTTCAACCAGGCAAAGGGATCAGCAGCCTTGGAGGCATAAACTGACGCTCCAACATGGATCCTGTCGCCAGCTAATATGTCAGTCGTCATCTTTTAATCCAACACTTAACAGAAGGGGAAATGGTCAAGGTGTTCACCCCTAACAGATATTGAGAAAGTTTAAGTTTTGCGGCTAAAAGATCGCCAAGGCCAGCGTATGGAGCCAGAAGAACAATGACTCCCAAGAAGCACACACATATCATATTTCGGGGTAATTGATAAGCAGCACAGACTGTTTGGTTGTTTTGCTTGTATATACCACATTATCCTGGTTGGGAGCAGGAGCATAGCACAGTGCTCAGCTCCCTCATAAACCTACGCCCGGGTTAACACTTTCCTACCAATAGAACACAGAGTAGCTGGTGTAAGGTGTCCTAAGGCAAAGGGAGTATCTGGTATCAGCTGCACAGCACATGATCAGCACCGCCAGCCCACTTTTATAGAAAGGCCAGATGTTTATTGGGAGATTTATACGGCTCTCAGTTTTACTGAGGTCTAGTGCTCACACTGTAGCAGACCATAACTGTAGCCAGGTCTGGTTGTTGCATGTTGCTAGCTCCTTCAGAACAATACAGCTAGGAGAGGAGGATATATAAAAAGCTGAGGAAAACATTACAGGTCCTAAAAGATGTATAATGTCAAAAGCAGGCTCGATCAAACCTACTGTACTCCAAGAGGCCTTTGTTTTTTTATAAAGGAGGTTAGGAATTGAACATGCAGATGCCTGCATTTTGCTTGATCCCGCTGACTTTACATACATAAAGGTACACTCCTTGTTTCTGTTATAGCCTCCTCGGAACCCAAATTGTCCTTCTCAGCTCACTGTCTGTTAATGTTGAAAAACTCAATTTGGCACAATAGGGCAGGTTAGAGAAGATGCGAGTCTATGAGCTCTGTTGGGAAATTATGTTTCTAACCAAAATAATGTCCTCATACTTGTCAGACATCCAACATCAACATCTGGCTTGGTGGACTACGGCCTCAAGGACAACAATAGAAGTAAACAAATCTTGGTGTGACATTCCTATTTACAAATGTAAAATCATTCCAAACCAACAGACAAGCAGATTACAACAAATGCTGTTTAACTCCAAAAAAAAGATAAATATGATTGACAGATAATCTGTAGAGAGACAGGCAGACATACAGGTAGAGAGACAGACAGGTGACACACTATTTAACGATAGAGACGACACTACAGAATTAATGTGACTATCATTTATATCCCTAATAGGATATGACACTAATCTAATCTCCTTATAGCCAGGGGTAAGAGAATACATTCAGACATGACTTAATACATTTCACAGCCACTTCTTCAATGCTTGTGGCATACTGTACAGTAAATGACTCTCTGTGGTTAATTTATTTACTGTTATTTATTTCTTTATTATATTCATTTCTTACAAGGATGGCATAATATTATTGGCTATCCTTCCGGAGGCCTCCTGAGGCCACTGAGGCGTCTGTATCTCCTCCATTGTGGTAAAGGTGGTTCTAATAGGTGTCAATCAATGTTGTTTGTGGACCACCTTCAGCCAATCAGAAATTGTTATCAGTCAAACACAGGCGCTTCTAATGATTGAATCCACAAGGAATAAAGCACAGGCATGAACACAGTACTGTCATCATTAAACTATACTCTACTGAACAATTGGTTAAATAACTCAGTCACTTAAGATGTGGCCTCTCTTTAAAACCGCATTAAAAATGAATAGATTCTGGATATTAGATAAGTGGGAATTTGATGCCACTGCATGGCTCCAGTATATCCAACCATCGTGGACTTAAGCCTTACAAATAAATGATCTCTCCCATATTCTTGTCACTTTGTCACAAGCTGACTTTTCCTTCATATTGTCACATTTTGACCCGCTTCCATTTTGTGTATTCTACCTTTGTTCACACCTCTTTCCATGTTTGGTTCCATTCCACCTCTCCAGAGTTCAGCTGCGTTGCCCATATGCCATCATGACAACCATTTTACAATACTGAATCCTTGCTGCTTTGTCCCTGAGACAAGAAGCCTGCCGTTCACAGAAAAGTGCTCTCTCCTCTGAATACATGGTATTAATAGCATCTTCTAGCATGCTGCTTTCTGTGTAGCGTTACAAATGGAAATGTTTTGTACAGAACTGTGTCTTATGCCACTGGTACCATTTCAAAAAATGTGTTTGTTGTTTTTCTTTTTTCCTCTCTTTTTTGCCATTTCTATATCTGTATGATTGATCTTGTCAGTCTCAATGACTGGCAGCTCACTGATCAATAAATGCCTTTCAAGATTCTCATCAGACTTATTGTTCACACCATGAGTTTCTTTTGCAACCAGTATAACGACAAAGTGGTTCATCAAACCCATATCATCTAATATAGCTATTATACCTTCAGTAACAAACATTTGCTAT
>JAODUG010061344.1:0-14439 GCA_027564795.1 Aphredoderus sayanus
GCGCGTGCGCGCGCGAGAGAGAGAGAGAGAGAGAGAGAGAGAGAGAGAGAGAGAGAGAGAGAGAGAGAGAGAGAGAGCGAGCGAGGGAGAGAGAGAGAGAGAGAGAGAGAGAGAGAGAGAGGTGGGTGCTTGCCTTTGTGCTGTCAAGTCTGTGCAGGCTTGGAAGAGAAGAGCATAGAACCGCTGCCAGCAGATAATGTCACTCAGTCTTTGTATTTAGGCGCTGGTGTCTCGCTGCTGGTTAAAATGTCTGAGTATGCAGCATAAAAGCTATGCAGCGTGCACTGAGGAAATAATATCCTGCAGCTGGATGGCCATTATGTGTTTTCTCTAATAATCAGCATAAACAACAAAATCCATTCTGGCTAGATTATTGGTGTGCACTGGGAGCACACGGAGCTTTACAGCCACTAGCTGAGTGGACTATCTAACTACTGTAATGCTCTGTCGACATTCACACACACATCAGTATATTCATAACCCTGCTCCTATATGAAATTAAAGGTACACTCCTCAACAGACCTGTACAAGCTTAATATTTTTGTTAAAGTGTACACTACTACTAACTGTAGGGGAGAGGTAGACGACAGCATTGAGCCAATGAGCAATGAGTGTACAAAACAAAACAAAAACAATGTTTTTGTAACACTGGTTTCTACCACAAGACCCATTTCAGACACAAATCAAGACACATTCCTTTTTAACATGACAAACAGGAGAGGTAGCGGTCTGTATGTTATACTTCCATTAATCTTTAATTAAAATTGTAACCAAGCTGAGTGCATTAATAGGACAAATTAACAATATAAAGCTGCTTCTTTTGTTTAATTTGCCAAGCATGTGTATATAAACTATCTGTTTTTACTTCATGTCTAATCAACAACTCTGTCTTAGAGGACCTTAGAGTGCAACAAGGTGTTTAGGATCAGACGGATCTGCCTTGTTCTTAACTCTGATTGGACTCCCTCTTCAACAACAAGAGCAGACGCGGCTATGATTGGCAGACCAATTAATGCTCCTGTGCATAATCACTAGGCAAAGTCACTAGGGTGACACAGAGGGAAAGCGACAAAAAAGGAGCACAAATCGCAGTTTGAAAGTGATTTTCCTTCCTTTTAAAAGCATTAGACAAAAAAGGACTCATCACTTAACTGGAGGGTCCAAAGAAAAAGCATTGAATGCCACGATAATCAGGATCATTTATTGGGTTTCTTACAGAACACAGAGCTCATAGTAGCGTCTTCACATCTGTAAGAGGAATGGTGCGCTAAACAGAAAACAGCAGGTGGTTAATACTCCCAGTCACATCATGCAACAAAACAGCCTTTGTAAAGATGCCTGTGATATCTGCAGGTATGCTAACAGTTTGCTAGGTTATATAACTACGCAGGAGAACAATGCTCATTTTATTTAAGGGAATTATTTACAACAGTGACAACAGGACCAAAAATCAAGTGGCCCATTTTTAGTCACAGCCCTATAAAAGACCACCATTACCTCCGCTGCTAACAGTGGTGACACACAAACAGAGAAGAAGGTCACGTCTGCCTATGGTAAGGCTACCTATGTCTGTATTAAGATCATACTGTATATCGACCACCGAAGGGATGATCACAGATTGATTTTCGTACGGTGCAATTAAGGTGATTTGAACTTACTTTATAAGATAATAAGATAATAAGGTAATAAGAGAGAATCTCATTCTGTGCCCTGCTGTGCATTTAGAGATGTTTCAGGTGAGGGGTCATGTCTTCCTGCCGTTAATCAACACCAGTAACAAGTGCATTTGGAATCCTTCATTAGAAACCAGTTTTCCATCTCTTTTCTGTTGATCTGAAGCCCCGGATCTACAGTACTCTATTAATATGCATGCTCACACAAACTTTGCCATGTGCTTCATAAAGGCTGCTGCACACTACACGCACAGCGTTTCTGCTTGCTTTCTGAGTTCTTTCTCCAGTTTAGCCAGGTGGATGCCGGCAACCTGCAATGTCCCGCAATGTTTATTTTCTGATGATATATGTTCATTGTATTTACATAATATGCATGTTTTAGGGCAGTTATGTAGAAGCACAATTGTATTATTCAGACAAGCAACAGACAGTATATTAATGCAACAGTCGTATCGATCTAATGGGGGAGCACGGGGGCGGGGGTAAAAACCAAGCAGAAAGTGTCCTTTTAAATGTGTATTCCTAATGTATCCTACAATTCATTCTGGAAAAATGCTTCATGAAAGCGAAGCAGATGAAAAAGCCTCAGCTCTGTGAGCTGTGCTCGCCTCACATGCAGTGTGCAAACACTCATTGATTAACATGGGAGCGGATTCAAAGTGGATCTGCTCTGCGTGTATTATGTGTCAGGCGTCAAGTGTAGTTAACATTATGTCGTCCATGCTGGCATTTCTTTGGTATGCTAGGACGTAACAGTCTGCCCCCTAGCTAGCTCGAGCAGCCATGTTTGGACAATTTAAAAATGTAATAATGTATTTGTATGAAAAGTGCTATATAAATAAAGACTGATTGATTGATTGATTGACAATATGATAACAGAAATAATCGCCCAACCCTACTGTGTATTCTCCTCCCAGTCATAACACATGCTGTCTTCGTACGCATGTGAATCCCGCTGTGCCCGACACACTGGCGGTACACATCAGAGGGCCACGGCAGCACAGGCGCTGGTCGTAAAAGCAGCCTTCCGTGGCATTTAACCAGTAGGCCGGTGTGCAGAGAGGATTCCCATAGCCTAAATAAAACCCAAAACGAGAGTTGAAAGTGTAATTGAGCTGCCATGTACGCTTATCATCATTGTCAAAACATCACCAGGTGCACCGAGCAGCTAAGAGATGGCCATTCCTTCCCTTCTTTATGAAAATTAATCGTTTCACGGCCACAGTAAATGACATGTCACATTTGTTTATAGGGTTGGAGGGAATTGAGAGCGAAGAAAACAGGAGAAAGGGGGCTGGGTGTGGCTACTGACCCGTGGTAGTCTGGCACTGCACACACATTTATTAGCTCAATCAGGGAGCCTTCCTCCTTCCCCCCCGTCATAAATGATGGATGAGTGAGGGACTGCATCAAACAAGGAAGTGTAAAACGCACAGACTGCCGCTCATTGTCCAGTATGAATTGCACATGAATTTAACACGGACAAACAACTGCTGTTGAGATGTTGCTGGGATAAAGATTATGCAAATGTTGATAACCCATAATTGCACGTAATTGCGTTGCATATGTTAGAGGGGCTCTTAACAGCCATCGCTCCCTCCTCGAGATGTGTTCCAGTGCACAAGAGGGGGTGACTCAGTCGATAGCACCTGCATCGTGGATCATGGATGAGAAGGCCAGGGCACCGCTTCCATTTACTGGCTGACGTCTCTATCCAGGCCTCGGCTGTCTGACAGCTCCAGGGTGGAGGGAGACAGGTTCAACTGGGGGGTGGAGGAAGGCAATAAATGAAGTCTGGTTCTCTCTTTTTTTGGCATTTGCTGCCACTTTCTCTCACAGAAACAATGGGGATCGTAAATGTTTGGGAGGAGCCTAATTGGGGCTCTCTGATGTGCTGCTCTGGGTGCTCTTTTTCCTACCCCGGTCCTTTCTCTCAGCTGCCACCCCCCCCACCCCTCCCTGCCCTCCTGATGCACTGACAGAAGAAGGCTCCAGTCAGGGCATGGAGCTCAGCACAGCCCCACGTGAGGCAAGACAGCAACTCAATTAACATGATACCAGCCATGATGAACCGGGGCTGCAGGGAATATGCATCTGTTCAGCACACGCCAACAAGGCATCCAAAACCCCTGTCAGTGCGCAGTACAGGTTAGAGCCATTACATTGAAGGCGTCCTATAATTGGATAATTCGTGGCAGTGAGTGAGATGGGAACGCAGCAAAAAGTGGGCATGTGCCGTAAAACCACACGCAAGACATTGTACAGAGATGACAACCTCAGCCGCACATGGCTCTGAAACAGGAGTGCTGCAGTACTGTAATCTGTTTACCTACCAGGCATTAGGTGGCCACTAAGCCTGTCTGATAATAAACTAACAAAGCAACCAAGCAGCCTGTCTCACTGCCCGAGCTACAGTACAATCAATAGTGTAACATATGACTAAGTAAGGATGCTAAGCCCTTGCCAAATCCCACAGCACAAAAGAAGAAATACACATATAAAATCGAAATACATCATTTTCAGAAAAGAACAATTGTCCTGTACTATACGCATGTGCAATATATAACAACATGTAATTTAACAAACAACAGGATATACTGTCAATTTCAACATGTAAAACAACAAATAAATGAAGCCTGTCCCCCCTCCACCCCTCTCCAACCCCAGGCAATAGCACAATTCGTCCATTGAAAATGCTAATATGCTGTTCTTTGAAGGGGCCTTATTTGCATTACAAACATTGTTTCATGGCATTGTTTCATGAGTGAGGCTGCTGGAGAGAAATGCAGCCTTCTGTTCTCGCAGCACAGTCACCTGGCAGGGGTAATAATTGTATTTGCTGAGAATTTGTGATAGAATACGCTTGCTTTAGAAGAACCGCCTCCCTGTCAGGACTCACCTTTCCATTCAGTGACACATACAGCAGCTGTTTGTGATCATGAAAAGAAACTTCCTGCAGGAATACATTTGGCTGGTTCTATAAAAAACAAGTAGTCCTAGAAGACTGGTCCATCCGTATTAAGAAGAGGAAAAAATAACATTTCCATTGCCTTTGTTAAGAGATGGATCAGCTTCACAGCATGTACCCTGAAGAAATGGGAAAGACAGTAGAATGAAATGTGTTGATTCTAATAGGAAAAGGAATTCAAACTACAGCCTATACCAACCTATCTCAAAGCCCAAAGGGATTGGAGATTTTATCAATACAGTATGTAGCTAAAACCATTTTGATCCTGCAGTGTAGCTGTCAGGAGGGCTCCAATACCACACTTATTTTGTGATTTCTGTCCAAGCGAAATGCACAACATTATTTGCTATACTGAATGCGACAGAGATGCTTTTAAACAGCCAGCCTGTATTCACACACTATTCCCGAATCTTGCCAAGTCTTCCTCGATATCCATCAGTATACCAGACCTTTGTCTCTATGAAAGATTATTATTAACTTTCTCAACTGTGGAGCGATAAAGTTAGATGATAAATGACCCCTCTTAAATGTCTCTGCCAATCAGACATGAAGACATAACAATCTTAAGGCTGCGTAGAGGGGTCTCTTCTGGGTCAACTCTGAACACCTGTCACAGCCAATTGAGCAACCATTCAAAGTTAAAGCCATCTTTTGCAACTAGTTCCACTCAAGTTCACACTACAGTATATTCCCATTGAATAAAAAGCAGATCCCTACAGCAGTAACAATACTTGTACATACAGTATGCATCTTTATTATAACAAGAAAGGTTTGCTTACAGAGGCATGTACTGTAAAGAGGAGTAATTGACCTTCATTGAATGCTAAATTACCAGTAGAGGCTGTCTCAGAGGTGCTCCTACTGCGGGCTTACTCATGCAACAGCAATCAGTGGTTTGGACAGCACTGAGTATGTTTCTGTCTATCTATCTAGAGCTTGCGCTATATAGAAGCTATTAAATAGCTTCCTGTGCTGCTGAGGCATGGCTGCATGGGTGAAATATGAACCAACTGACCAGGGAATGAGTGAGTGAGTGGGTGCAAGTGAGAAACACATGCCCACATAAAGTATGAATATATTCTAGTTTTCCATATATGTCATTAAATTACTCCAAGGCTGTGTGTTTACATGATGAAAAATATTAAACAGCACCAATTAAAAATTCATTCCAGTTCATTGCTGTCTGAAGTGACTTGAAAGTGCTAGATTAATTTAATAGATAAGACCAACATCTAATAGTTTAGCTAAAGTTCACTGAGTACATCAAATCAAGTAATATTAGCTCCAGGTGTGACAAATATGGATTGTAACCAATCCTCTCTGACATGTTACAACACTTCCAGTTAGTTGGCCATTAACGCTAGTGCAAATCTTTCAAATTGTAATTTTGCAAAAATAACTAACAAATTCTGTATAAAGACTGATGAGAATCAAACTGTACATAAAGTGGATCAATGTATACGATTTTGTAATATATTTGAAAATACCAAGGCTGTAGATAAAATGTGACTGAGTGGCAAATGTTTGGTATAAGTATATTTCAATGTATTTCTGTTATTGTAAAGAACAGAACAGAGACTCAAAGAAATAAATGCTCTACTTACAAGGGACTGAGGCTGTTAATCACTAAAATAACGGAGAGAAGATCAGAAGTAGAATAGTTAGTATTCTGCTGTTAAAATGAAGGTAGCAGAGGGCCAATTAATCAGGCACTTGTTTACCATTCTCAAGGCTCTCCATGTTCATTAGCTTGCCGAAGCAGCACTCTATGGGGCTGGAGAAAACCACGGGAGAGGAGATCCGTCTACACGCCACGGGTGACATCCAGAGATTTATGAGCCACCATGTGTCACAAGCCACATTCCCCATCCCCACAAGACAATAAATGCTTCATTATCATTCTAAATTGCTCCTTTTGTTTCCAGATACAAACAGCAGCGCCATAATTGAAAAGTAAACTGCTGCTCCATAGCGCCCTTATCACCACTGTCCAATCATCATTGGGATCTTGTTCTAAATATGTTGAAACTAATCTGTGCCTGTTTTCTTAACAAGGGAGCTGGAGGGGACAATCTAACGAGGCAACACCATACATGTATTAATACATCCGGGGAGATATGTGTGGGCTGTGCATTTTGTTGAAAAACACATTTATGACATTTAACATGAAGCGTCATAAATGTTACAGCCAAATAAAGGATGAATAATTATCCACATTAACTGACCAGCAGAGACAGGAGGAAAGAAAAAAACACCTTTAGAAATCTAAGCAATGCTATATAAACTAAGTAATGAATTAAAAGGCATGATGAATAGTTGTGGACATGAAAGGATGTTCCTTTCCTTGAGAGCAATGGAGAAAACGTTCCTTTTCTTGTCAGCAGGCCAGCTGCATTGACGACCATTTTCCACGGCCCATTTCCCCACTTAGTCATCGGCACAGCACAAAGGAGCTGCAGAAGGTGTGTGTTATCAAAGACAAGTAAAGAGAGGCGGAAAGACACAGACGGCCAACACAACCACCTCACGCATAAAGGATCATTCCAAATAAGAACTCATATTCCTATGTTGTCTGTCATTTGGAAGGAAATGTCAGCAGTTGCTTATTTGAGCGGTATGACAACAGCTGCCTGTGAACGCTAGCCTATTCTACAATGCTATGGTGGTAGAACAAGCCACAAAACGTCATGCCAAGATGTTAAAACAGCGATGCGTACAGTACATTCATTAGCTATACTAGAGGTTTGTACATAAAACACAACATGTCCCAAGAAGCTCCTGTCTTGCGTTTGCTTCAGCTTTTAAGGCTTTAGATATTAGTATGCATGAGTAAGAGCTTTGTTGTGGATACAAAAGCATTAATTTATCTTTCGCTCTCTCTCTAAACATGATTTATTTTAGTAAACTGAGTTGAATGTGGCTAAGTTATGTGAGAGATGCATAATTCAGATTGAGGTGAGCAGGACCAGGACAACAAGTATTCAGGGCAGAATTAGCCACTGGTGCCCCATGACAGATGGACGCCTTATGGCATGCACAGGGCCAGGGGACTATCGGGTGTCGCCTCATTACACATCCCATACACTTCTCTCAGCCTAAACACGGGCACATTACTGTCATCGGGGCGACAACCCGGGCAACCTCGGAATAATTCAAAACTATGTGACTAATTAAAATGTTGCAGTTACTGTTAATGTCATACTATTAAAGAGGCTTGTGATGGGATAGGCTGACATTTATATTTGTCTACTAAGGATCCAAAAGTATAGCCATTAGCTGGATCTCAGCAACTGAGAAGTAAGGATTTTACATAAGGTTAAGGCATTCCACTGCTGGAAAGAAAATAGGTGTCTAACTCATGAATTAGCGGATTATATTATCTGATGTAACAACAAAATGTTCTCAGGAAATGAACACAAACCTGACTTTCTTTTTCTCCATTATTACGGCAAAATTATATTTTCAGGAAATTTATATTGCTGAAAAGTTAGTATTTTCTGACAAATTTGAGATTTGATTAATATTTTATGAACATACTCAACAATAAATGAAAATCAAGTTTTGTATTTTTTTCTCTTTGCAGAAGGGTGTTTTTTAAATTACAGTAATAACTTCCAAAGGAGTGTTATTTGAAAACCAATTTCCCCAACATGTGTGCAAATTATGGTTATTTGTTTATTTTACTCTCCTGGTTGTTTCCATGTCATTTGTAGTACAGAATATACAACACACTATTGTAGTCTGTGCTCTCACTTAGTATAATACATACTGTACATGTATTATTGTATTACTGTAACCACAGGTAACTGAAGTATAAATTCCGTAAGGGATAATAGCATATAATGCATTCCAACTAGGCTGTTTTTAAAAGCGCCTTCCCTTTTTAAACAGTTTCAATGGATGGCTCTGCATGTAACAACCATCTGGCTTGTCCGGTAAGTACCAATAGAGGTGTGAATGATAAATTATCGGTGTGGATAAAACTAATTTACAAAGCCTCAGTTAGTGTTTGTATGATGACCACTTAACACTATCACTGGATGGTTAGGAGGAAAGCCACTGGCAGCAGACAATCAATACCCATGTTTTGAAGCTGGCCTGCGTGTGAGGATGACCATGATCAAACTGACACAACAACCATGAATTAGAAACAGGAACAAGTGGGTGTCACTCCACGTTAACGCCATCAGTTATCTTCTCTGCTTCTCGGCAGCTCGCCTGTAGGGGTAATTGCGTTAAACTAACCTGCAGTTAGGATCCTACTGCCTGTGCTCGATAACACCTCCTGCTGAGACAGCGTACGGGCTAAAGTGAAAAGGACAGCCTGGTTGTGCTCTCATGTTATTAGTTCAAATGGAACATTTTACAAGTGCATATTGGATGCACTGAGAGAGCAAGGTGTCTTACTGTACCTGCAGGGATATCACACCTTATTCTTTAATTGAGGAGGACTGGAGGATAGGAAGTCAGCATATTAATATTCAGGGTCATGTACTCAGGGTCACGTCTCAGCCAAGACAGAATAAACTACACCGTGAGAAACAAAGTGCAGTACACACAAGCATGTGCGCCTGCAGCTGCAATGTTTAAGCATCCTCTCGTATGCTGCCAGGGCACTGCCATATCACCACGACAAGGAGGAAGGGAAGTCAATTCATATGCTTTCAATGACATTGCGCGTTCTGCTCCACCTCAGCACATCTTCCCTCTGTCGTGCTTTAATGTAATGTCAGATTTGCACAAATTCTATTCTGTTTTTCATATGGCTGTAATGTACTGTAGAGGCGGGGCTGGACACGCCATGGCAGGGAAAAACCCTCCTAATGGATAAAGCATTGAGAGTACCTGGAAATGGCACTGTAGGCCTGGAAATGTAGACAACATGTGGACAAAATCAACTTCAACATCAACAATAATACATATTATAATTATTAAAACGACTATAAAAATTATATTATATAAGATATAATGGCAATTAGGTTATTTTTAAACAGCATAATCATCATATCATAAAATGTGTTGCTCATAACTGAGAGGTTTCATGGCTAGAGGCAAAACATTAATTCTGCTAAGGTACCTCTCATTTGCCACAAGACGCTGTTTTAAAATACTAATTAATATTGTTAAAATATACTTATACTCTTCCACTTACATTTTTGAAAGAAACAAATCATTAATTTACGTCACGTAATTTACAAAATTGGTAAAACTCACAACACCTCCTTATATTTAAACAGTACATTAATCTCAGCCATTTTATGAAGCTTTATTTGAGAATCCCATTAGCAGCGTGATCTTTACAGAGCAAATGAAAGACGCGCATGAGAATAGAAGAGGAAGTGAAAAGCAATATCCATCATTGGGATTCTGCCGAGCCACGTCCAGTCCTGCTGCTGCAACCTGAGAGTGACCCTGGAGGGTTAACGGCGGGGAACCCCGGGACAATATGGCTGCTGTGTTTACCTGCCTGTCCCTCTTTGCCTCATCACAGGAAGATGCCACCAGGGCCTCGGCTGACAAAGGGCGGCATGGTGGCAGGAGGGGGGGCGGGAATGCTGAGCGACGGATGACCTATCCATCATGGTGGCCCTGGCTGGTGGGCCGAGGGGCCGACATGCAGCAGTGAGAAAGAGGTGGTCAGTGAGGAGTCAGCACTCCTGACTACTCCAGATCCATCATCCAGACAAGGGCAGAACAGAATCTGTCTGTCCAGTGACAGCCGGCAGAATGGCTTATTCCACACCGGCCACAGAGCAATGTGCTGACAAGGAGAAAAAGGCTGTAAAGAGCCAATCAGGGGTAGTCATGGAGGGATATTGGGGATTAGAAGAAAGAAAGGAGTCCCAGAAACAATATGGAGTTGCCAGTGAAGGAAACGTTGTACCCATCTTAGAAGATACAGGGTCACAGACTGAAGAATAAATACATCACTAACCAGCAAATGTGTTGCACCCATTACAATATAGATACATACTTGAAAAAGGTCATACAAAAAGGTATTACAAAAAGCACAAGAAAGATTACTATAGCGTCAAAACAGACTAAGCGAGAAGAAGTCACATTGGAGTAGAACGCACTGAGAGTGTTGTTACAATTAGTTCAGGTAAAAGTGTCACACAGCACACAGAGAAGAAATGGACTACCGGGAGCAGCGGGGTTTAGTTTAAATACTCGGCCTAAATAACACCCCTGTGGGGAAAGGGCACGATTATGCAGAAACTGTGGATTATTCATCAGACTGCATAACACAATAAAGTATCTTTGGGGAAGAAACAACCGAATGTACAGAGAGTGTATCCACCTACAGTATTAGAAGGATTAGGCACTTAATGTGGTGTGTGTCCTCCTGTTGTGCTTAAAATCAGTAAAGCTATAAGGCATCACTGTAACTGTCAAAAAAGGCAATTCAAGTCCAAAGCAGTTGAAACTACATTAAAATATGTGCAGAAACCGTGTAAATCTTCACTTACCATAAAATGTTGCCTAATTCAGCATGAAACAATGTTTTTTTTTTTTAGCATGCAGTGGTATACCTTACAATCCCTTGAGTATAATCTAGAAGCTCCTGATCTCTGTGTATCGGTGTCGACCCTGAGCAGCTGGACAGTGAGACTTTGTTTTTTTGTTTGTTTTTGTTTTTTTTGTTGTTGTTTTCTTCAGCCCTGCAATTTTGGCTCAGGAGGAGGGTGTGTTTCTTCAGCAGGCAGTGAATGCTAAACATGCCTAGACTCAGAGGTCAAGTCAGGGAGTGGAACTGTCAGGTCCTGAGCTAGTTAAACTCCGACACTTTACCCCTGGGGTCCTGGCCTCCTGGATGAATCTACTTTAAGAGCCTGACAGTTCACACATCATTAGGGCTGGGGAGGAAGGTGGGGGACTGGAGCTGGTGTTGGTGGTCAATTAAAGAAGGACTTCACTAAAGTTCTACACAATCTACCCGGACCCTGACCAAAACATGATGGGGATGTGTCTGTATTTTACCACAGCTTCACAAGTTCAAGAGCAGGCCTAGGTTTCAGGCTCATTAGAAGGAACGAGCTGCAGGCCCAGGCAGGTGTATGGATAATCCTCTCATACAGGAGAACAGACACTAGCTAGGAACACAATCTTAATTGCATCATTCCAACATGGCAGGAGGCAGATGCGAAAGCCTAGAGTCACAATGCACGTCACCGCAGAAAGAAGTCAGTGAAAAGGTTTGGGTGTGATGACACTGGGGGTAAAGTATCCGGTATATTTATAAAAAAATAACATATTAATTTCTGTGAACACGACACACAAAAGGATCTGGCACTGGTGAGCAGGAAGTACCTTTCAGCCATTTCAGAGCTCCGTGGAATGATAGCAGGAGCTCTGTGCTTTCATGATTCATCTCCCTGGGCGGGTGGAGATGAGACAAACCCCAGGGTGCCGCCGTTTCTCAGACACAGATACAGGTCGTACATCGCACCCCTCAGACAAAACGAATCACCAAAAGCATCTCTGGTAAACAACAGGCATGCGATGCAGGATGCCTTGGCTGGATGCCAGCTTCTTATATCTGGGTAAATAATGTATTCTGCTATATCACACATACACACACACACACACAACATACACTTACTGCTAGTACTAAAACCCCTCAGTGGAGAGAAAGGAACAAGGAAAGGTGCTCAAGTAAGCAGGCCGACAATAGACAACAAGGACACAAGGCAGAATCTATCTATCAGGAGATTAGAGTGTCAGTCATATTGTGCCTTGTCAGTGACCTACAGTGTGTTAGGGCGGAGATCTGCATATTATGTGTCTGCGTGTGTGCGTGTGTATTTGTCTAATCCGATAGCATGAGCCTAATCTAAATCAATAGATGCAATCAGCCTGCTGGGATCATTACCCATGAGGTCATTGTGTGTCTCTGATACACAATCTCGTGTTGATTGGAGCTCGGTGATGACCTAGTTCAACTGTCTAGTGCCAAGCTGAACAAAACAACACTCCCCTTGCTGCCGAAGCAGCTACAGTACACATTCACAATTAGTTCTTTCATACAAATCAGTAGCTTGCAACAGCTATGACTCACATCATAGTGTTAGTGAGTGACAAATAATGGAGAGACCCTGCCACTCACACGTTTTTCCCAGATGTCATTTGTGAGTGAAAATACACTGTATTGTGGTTCTTCTCCTTGGTTTACTATCTTGTACTGCGTCACCATGGCGACGCGGTGACTGGCAGAGTGTTGCTTAGTGTACAGTATATCATTTATGTTTGTTTGTTTATTTATTTATTTATTTTCTTGATAAGCATCGGAGAACAGGAGGAAACCTCAGGCTTAACCTGGAAAAGAAATGAGTCCTCCTAATTGAGCAGCATTTGCGCTGTGTGCTGCTTGTTTATGCTGAAGAAATGTCCTCTGCTGATAACCATTCTTCTAATCACAGCTGTTTCAGGCGTCGCTCCTCTGTTTAGCACCAAGGTGACCTGAACAAAGCCCAGGAATAATTTGACATGAAGTGGGGATGCTGCCAAAGGCAAAATGCCCTGTCACGTGTTCTTAATGCAAGGAAATGATGAGCGCTTTTTGCCAAATTAATCTGGTTCCTACTGCTATATAGAATGAAATGAAAAAAAAAAAATGTCAACATCAATGCATTTGTGTCACTGCTAACTAGCTACTGGTGTCTCGGTAGATGAGTGGGCCGGCACAAACATTGTGGTGATTATGAGGTGAACGTATCTCATAAAGCTTGTCTTGACAATATAATTGATCACAGCAGGAGGCATAATAAATGCTTAATACAAACAGAGTAGTACATCAAGGGGTCTTTACGTTATAGCTTAATTTAATTAAAACCGTAATGAAATTATAGCTGAAAATGTAACCCATCTTATTAAAATAACTCCCCCTTTTGTTTTGGTCACGGAGCTCAGCTAATGAAGTTACACTCTCTTACGTGCCCCTGTGGGATGAATTTACTTGACTCTTTATTCAAGTCTACATAGTTTTGTCCACTGCAAAAACCTCCTCCTGCAATGACACTTTCCAGAGTGTGATCAGAAAGCACCCTAATGTAGCCTACAGTCGCTGTGCCATTCATGTAGCCTGATATTTTATTTCAAGCCGAGAAGAACCTTCTATTGACGCGTGACGTTTTGACATTTTCACCTGGAGAATACTTTTTACATGCACATCTATTCTAGCTCCAGCAGCGGGAGTAAATACAGTAGAAGATGAATTAATGGTTTTATTCAGTGCGAGTGAAGAGGACATTATTGGCTGGGAGCCAGAGGACAGATGCCATTCAGAGCCGAGCTGTCAGGTGTCTCATTTGCAGAAGTGACTGAGGCCCGCGGCTCACGGGGCTCAGAGCGGTTGCAGCTTTATGTGGAAACCAAAGGAAAAGCTGTCATTAAATGGGGTTCATCATCAGCTGACGGCATGATCTCTCTCTAGCACCTCGCTCCCTCATTCTCAAACACAGTCACACCATCGCCACACATACACCGATAGCTATCAGCATACACACATCACACACACACACACACGCACACACACGCACACAGAGAAGCCCGCACACGCGTACACACTCCAACACCCGTGGCCTTTACTGCTCCTAACAGGATGCACTTCGACAGAGAGTAATGAAAGTGTCTCATTCGCGATTCCAATCAAAAGCTCATCAATCACAGCCAGCATCCTAAAAAAAGCCTGCTGCCCTGTCAGGCCGTCAGGGTGGTGTGTGTGTGTGCATGTGCGTGCGTGCATGTGTCAATGAGTGCGTAGGTGCGAGTGTACGCACTCATGTATGTGTGTGTGTG
>JAODUG010061355.1:0-14438 GCA_027564795.1 Aphredoderus sayanus
TACTGCCCCCTACATCAATGGTACTGCCCCCCATCCCTGTAAGATACTGAATGAACAGTAGCCAAAATGCAGCAATGGCAGAAGCTCTTGTAAAGTTATCACCATTGCCGCTCCCAATACCTCCGAGCAAGAAACCACATCTGGCGGCAAAGCAAAATAATTTTGAAGCAAAATAAACATTGGCGTTGCGTTCCATCGCTGGAGACAACTCTTGTACTGTTTAGGAATGACGTTTGATGCAGATCTCGCAACATTTCTGCTAGACAGGTAACTACCTTCTTTACGATCTGGCGTTTGGAAGTGTAACAGGCTGTTACTCAGAGAGAGAGAGAGAGAGAGAGCGAGAGAGAGAGCGAGCTACACCCTAGTTGCAGACATGACACTTGTTGTCATAGCCTAAATGAGAACGGAGCTATGTTTACTTGAGTAGGCTATTCAATCAACTGCAAGTGTATATCTGTGTATGTACTGTATACTGTGTAGGGTTCAAGGTGGAGCTATGAGGATGAGGGGCGTGATTGTATTGACTTCTTCTTACGAAAGCGGGTGGACACCACTACATTACGCTGATATGCTGCCCCCTAACTGCTTGGAAGGTAGAGTTTGAATTTGATGGCTGGCCAAAACTACATAGAGCACCTTCGAGTGGCCAGAAAAAAAGGTGTAGAGAGCACCACTTGGTATTACACTGTGTGCTGAATGAGTTATTTTGACCATATTGTTTGTATAATTTATAGTGTATTGTTAATAATAGGAAGCGGTCTTGTGGGACATTCAACAAAATGCCTATATTTTAGAAGAAAAAAATACAATTTGAATAAATAAAATGAATAAACCAAAACGAGTTTACCTCTACAGCTACGTCCATCGCGAGTCAGGTTGTACCCAACAGGGCAGATACAGCGGTATCCTCCGGGAGTGTTGACACAGGAATGAAGGCATAATCTGCCGGCCTGACCATTATGGAACAGCTTGCATTCGTCAATATCTCAAATACACAACAGACAGAACACACACACATTGTGTTGTCAGCCTCTCCATAGTCCAAAAAAGCCCTTCATGACATGTCTTGCATGTGTTATGTGTTTGTTTGCTACCAGTGCAGGTGGTGCTGTCCCTGCCAGAAATGGTGTACCCTGCTTCGCAGATGCAATGGGTGGTGCCCTGGACTTGTGTGCAGCGGGAAGGGCGGGTAAACGGGCCACTGGTTGCAGCTGCATGTGGGGAGGAGGCACCAGACGTGTTTGTCATGGTGACAAAGACTATAAGGGGAGATAGAACACAGAATAACACAGAAAAGGTCAAATTATATACAACATATATATATAGAAAGACTGCTAATACTAGTACAATAGCCAAGCACCTAATAATAACTAAATTACAATGTAGGGTGAAAACAGATCTAAAATACCAATTATGTTAGTGTCACCACCGGTGCAGCCAATGCTACGGTGGTTTTCTCTTGACCTTACCTCTAGCGCTACGTTATTCAGTGTCATTACAGTACATTTGTAGTACATTTAAAGAAACCCACAAACACATGCCTGTCATGAATCTTTCATAGTCAATCAATCAATCAATAAATCAATCATCACTGCTATGCCGACGACACCCAACTCTACTTATCCTTCCCTCCATCTGACACACGGATCTCGAGCCGGACCTCGGACTGCCCTCAAAGCACCTCAAACTCAACCTCGACAAAACTGAGCTTCTCCACCTCCCAGCAAAAGACAATCCTCAAGTGGACCTGTCCATCACCCCTGAGAACACCACGGTGTCCTCCTCCCCTTCTGTAAGGTGTCTCGGATTCATCCTGGACAACCAACTATCATGCTCAGCAAACATCACTGCTACAGCTCGTGCCTGCAGGTTCTCACAACATCAGAAGAATAAGATGTTCCTCACAAGGGAAGCGACAAAACTCCTGGTCCAAGCTTGTGATCTCTCGTCTGGACTACTGCAACTGGTTGCTAACCGGACTACCCACATGCTCTACCAGACCCTTACAACACATTCAAAATGCCACAGCACGCTTGGTATTCAACCAACCCAAGTTCTCCCATGTCACCCCTCCTCCAAGGACGTCACTGGCTCCCCATTACAGCACGCATCCATTTCAAGGCCTACAAGGAAGTACATGGAACGTCCCCAAGATATCTCCAAGCAATGATACGCTTTCAGGCCCCAAAAAGAACACCTTGTGTTATCACGTCGGCTGGCCGGCTGATGATGCCACTTTTACGAAGCCTCAAGACTCGCTCATCGAAGGTTCGCCTTTCTCTGTCATGGTACCCCAGTGGTGGAAGGAGCTTTCAGCAACAGTCAGAACTGCGGAAACACTACCCATCTTCCGTAAGAGACTCAAGACGCATCTCTTCACAATCCACCTTGGTACCTCCACCAACGACCTCGCCCCCTCTTAGCACTCTCCCTTATCTCATATTGTCAAATTTGAATGCCCTGTTTACTCCTCATGCACTTGCCTCTTGCTCTTACTTCTCATGCTCTTATGCTCCTTCTACATTTAAAAAACCTACTAGGCACTTGATTAGTTAGGCCTTTACCTCTTGTGTTTATATGCTTGATTACATTGTAGTAGACATAATGACATTATGCTGCTAAACTAAACTGTTCTATTTAGAATATTGTCTGCTTACAATTGCTGGTGTATGACCTGTCAAACTATTGACAAATGTACTATATGTAAGTCGCTTTGGATTAAAGTGTCTGCCAAATGCCGTAAATGTAAATGTAAATTTAAGTCACAAAGTCTTTAATCTGTGTGAGGAGATTGTGTGTGTGTGTGTATGTGTGCGTGTGTGTGCGTGTGTGTAGGCCGTAGGGGAGGGAAAGGGGGGCATTGGGGTGGGGGGCTGAGGGTAAACAGAGCCCACACAGACCGACCAGTGTTTGGGCTGACCAGTCACGGTCAAGCAACATTTTGAATCCACATCACCATGTGTATACGGCTCACCTACACAACCACACTGTATGTGAGGGTGGAAAAACAACCCAACGGGAACAAAACCAAACTGGCTTGCTCTGGTTCACTGTGCGTGTGTACATTAACGCAGCCACCCACAGCTGACAACCAGGCCACTGCCTGTCATCCACCAGCTGCCTGGCCACAAGAAAGGAATGCACAGAAACCTGCTCTGTGGTATTTAAACACTGAATTCAATGGACAAAGTAAACCACTGGCTGCACATATCTCATGTTGAACAGTGGCAATATTGGAACAACATCTGGCTGTTTCCACTTTATTTATAAATATATTGAATATACCTTGCTTCTGAAAATCAACCATTTTATGCAAACCGACCGTTTGAGCTGTTGATTGTTGCCGTAAACATTACTGAAACTGCAACCACATGGGGTATAGGTCATACGTACATGTTGGCAGGGGACTTTGGCAGGTAGCTCCAGACCAGCCTTTGGTGCAACTACAAGAGAACTCATTTAGCTCATCCACACATGTTGCCCCATTTTGGCACGGGAAGGATGCACACTCATTGATGTCTGAGGGAAAAGGCACAGTGAAAAAGTACCAGGATTAGGGTCAGGGCTACCAGGGAAAGATAGGGCTATTTTAGTATAAACAAACCTGTGCAAGCAAATATCTTTGATGCCTGAACCTAAAGAGTGTGTCACTTCTGTGTGTGCGTGTGTGTGTTTGTGCGTGCGCGTACGTGCGTGTTTGTAAGTGTACTGTATGTATGTGAGCGAGATAGACAGAGAAAAAATAGGGTGCGTAATTGGGTTAGAATCCAGCCAAAGTCAAAGCTATTCCCTTTGTCAATCAAAAGCTTTTGAAGCGCTTATCTAGAAGTTGACGAGTGTTTGGAGAAGACCCAGGCTGGAATATCACATGTCTCCCGCATTCAACAGGATCTCCCCATGACCAGGGATATACATAAAAAGGAAATATGATCACCAGGCCCATTTCAAATGTATCTTATCTAGACAGAAATAGTTACAAGCACAATGTAATAAAAGGCAGGGGAGGCGACAGAAAGAGTGGGAGGCGAGCACAAAAGCGATGACGACAGGGCTTTAGAAGAGATCTATGGCTTAGATAAGGGGTTGAGTGATGGCCACGGTTGAGGAAGTGAGAGGTAGGAGGACCATGAGGACAGGAAGGACACCCTATGAATCTCAGCCAGAGAGAAGAAAAGGCAGCAGCAGACATACACCATCTATAACCATGGGCGGGTCGATGGGTCCTACAGGTATAGAACCACTGATCTATAAGATCCCATTCACAATTGTTTGTGGAGGTGCATGGTACCAATAGGTGTCAATAAGAGTTATTGACTTGGCAACTGGAACACTTTTAACTATACAATAACTTTTCAAATGCTAAAGATATTAACTATCAACTAAAGTGGTTTCAATTGACAAACTCCAATCCAGACTGTTACTTTAGGATGTTAACTATTACTAGTTAGTATAATTAACTCATTGAGCAGGTGCTTTTAGTGAGTAGGCGACATTTACAATACAATACGGTAAGTATAAGGAGCAAATAGGGCAGAGTTCCCACCGTTAATTTCCCCAAGGGCCAAAATATATGCCAAGCCAAAGCCAAAATATCCGTGGTTAAACAGGCACACACCAACACATACTGAAAAATAAATATCCTGCACACATTAGACACCATTTGGAATCTGAAATTGTATTGATTGCACCTTGAATTACAAAAGCACAATGACTATTAACAGTACTACACAGCAAGAAGTATCCTGAGATAAACATAACTGTCAAAATTCCTTCAATGGTCTGAAATGCCAATTTATGCTTCTGCGTCGCATCTACAGTAGCCACATACCCTACACCCAAGCCTGACGCATACTGTACTTCTGGGGAAGTAGATTTCCATCGTCTACTGGTATTAGCATTGTGAAGTTGTCACTCACAAGTCTGTATGCGTACTTCCAGTGCAATGCTATAGTGCAGTGCATTATTGACGAATTTCGGTTTCTCCATTTATTTTAACCAGTAACTAGGCTACTTATTTAACAAATGTTAAACACCTCGAAACAGCCAGACTTGTGTCGTTAAGAATTCCTCAATGTAAAGTTTAAGGTCGTTGTGCATGTCAATCAACATACCTACCTCTCCTGTCAATTAGGCGGATCTTGACGCAGTTAGCCAGTGCCGTGTCCTAGACTTTACCCAAGTAAAGGCTGGCTCTGCAAGACTACAACACTCATAACTCATCATTGCCTCCGTATTATAGTGTAGCTAGCATCGTACAATTGTGTTACATCTCCAAACTTCCATTTCTCACAGAACTTCTTTTCTTCTGTGGGGTTTCATTTTAAAGGTTTATCCTTGTAAATATCTCCACACTGCTTTTAATTAGGCTGACGGTAGCAAGTGGGTAGCAGCAGACAGATGTGCCCAAAAGTGATTGTCTGATAAAACGTGATTGCCATTGGCGTCTGCTTCTGCTATTATCTGGATCAAACAGTCAACACATTTCTTGTGACTGAAAATAATCACAATACTAAACAGTTTAGAGTAATCTGGAATTACATTATTGTAGGCAATATAGGCTGCTATAGTATTGTTTCCGATGTGTAGCGGTGGGTCTTCAGAGAATATGGGTGTGGGTGTAAAGCATCTGAAGAATGTGTTTTAATTGTGCTTTACATTTGCCAATAGGTCGTTGCTAGCCGGACATGTGGCTCTTGCGGGCCGGACTTGGCCCACGGGCCGCTATTTGGGGAACCATGAAGTAGGGGTTAGACATCTTGCAAAATAACTCTCAAATGTATCCTTCTCTCCTACCACTGTTAGCACTTTTCCAAAACTCATTCACCTTGACAGACAGGATGCTGTCCACTCCAAGTTAGATCTTCCTGACATACTCTGCTCTCGGAGCCGACCAGTTCATAGCCAGCATCACACAGGAAGTGAACCTCATGGTTGACTGTCTGAGCCTTGCCCAATTTTCTGCCATTGGCTGGTGCATCAAGTTTTGGACATGTGCCTGTTGGTTGGATAGTGTGACAAAACATAAATATGCATTAATATATAATATTTCACTACAGCATGTCTTATCTGTCTATCTAGGTCTTTCTTACTGTTGCTGGCTCTTGACGTCTGTTTGGCTGTGCTTAGTAGTAGGTTTATTTCCTTCTTTAGGCTGCGAAGACTCTGCAAGTTGGAGGCTTCGTGAGCTGAAAGAAGCTTCTGGACCTGCTTTAGAGAGCTCTGCATCTCCTGTCGGCTAAGACAATCCTGAGAAATAGAGGAAATAAAAAACACTGATAAGTTTAAAATTATGATATTAATATGTCGTTTTAGTAGTAGTAACATAGTAAGTTTAAAGGTTTACGTAATCAACTTCTTAAAAGTGATAGAAGATGATGTATAAGATTACTGCTTGTCCCGTTGTACAAAATGATCCCAGTAGGAATGCTCTGGCAGAGTAGATGCTATTACATGTATGGACTGCATGTCAATTTTCACAATTCAATGCTAGATATTGACAGCAATCTGCCAAGCATCTCATGACTTCACAATTTGGACAGTGGTTGTTTGGACATGGATACCCAGAAATATTTTGGAGGTTGTCTTTGGTCAAAGAAGCACAAAATTGGTGCGTCAAGACAAATAATTTAAGCTCAACAGAAAAATACTTTATTCTGTTGTTTCTGAAGTTTGAAGCCTTTTGTGATTTCTTGACAAATCCACAATTTGATCATTTAAGTGCTCAAAGGTCAAATTAAAAAGAGGAATTCGTTTAACATGGCTGATTTATGGTATTATATATGGTTTCTGAAGAACAAAAATGTTGCCTTTGTATTCTTAAAAGACATTTAAAAGATGACCAAAGGCATTCAAGTTGTAGTCTGTGCCACTGCATCTTTGACAGGCAGGTGTTGAGATAATCAAATATGATGCACTGACTATATAATAGTCAGTATGAGCAGTACAAATTAGTGGTGGTAGTCACACTAGACCTACAGTATAGCATATTTACACAGGTTGTGCAGGCTTATTGACCTCTCCAACCCACAATTCATTTGTAAAGAACTTCTATTCCTTTGATTGGTGATTGGCTTTCGGTGTGTTAACATTCAAAGAAATGTGTGCCCAGGTTTACTTAATGCCTTATTACATGGAGTACAGTAACTACTGTGTCATTGTAAAAACCTCATTTCAACTCCCATGATGAGCTTTTGATCGTACTACAGGTGTGGGTTTTGAGAGACTGAGCAGAGTGGCACAAACAACCCCACTCTCCTTACATGCTGCTTTCCCAATGGCTGAAAGAGCCAGGCAGTAGCAGCAACTATATTTTTTCATAACAGTTCTATCCCAAACTGCCTTAATTCAACTGCTTCATTATGTGTTTTCCTGTATCCTGACTCCTGGTATGCATGTTTTCAGACAGCTCATAAGTGTTTTCATCCAGACGGAGTTATGTAAGAAAAACCAATATTAGTGTGGGAGTGGGGGTTATGTTTGTGATGTCATGTCAAAGACCTCTTTCTGCTTCTCCTGTACAATATCTCAAATGGCCATGTAGCCTACTGTTAGACATAACCTAAATGGTCAACACTCCTGGATAATGTGTAAGATTATAATGGCACATAATGAGTATGTGTTGACATTTCTGTCCAACTTACATTTTTCAAAGGTCTTTGGCTAAAGGCAATATGAAAATGTTTGACAGTTTAGTAAGAACACCGTACAGACCAGAGACAGACCGCTTGTGTGTACTGTAGTTATTAGCTTATTGTGCAAAGGAGAAGCTTTTGCACAGCGAGCTGTATTGTCGCCTGGACTTTCAACATGACCTGTTTACCTTTAAAAATGTGTAGCCTATAATGAATTAGCCCACTTTGCATAGTCAAAACATTTGAACAGAGAAACCTAACTAATTAACACAGTTTGTTAATTAGCCCTGTTGGTTAGTTGCCCACAATTACAATTAGCCATGCCAGTTTTACAGCAATAGGCTATAAATTAATTGTCACACAAACGTTAGGTTATGCTCACCCACCTGTCCAAGTGTGAGTTGGATCGGAAAGAAACACAGGACCATGGTGAATATAACAGGTGACAATAGCATGTTTACTCCAACGCCAGTTTAAAATCAACTCTGCGAAGATGACTTCAGGCCACTGTGAATTCGGTGGAATCGCGTTCATAAGGCAGGTGGGAGCGAAACGCTTTTGGCAATGGACCATCTGCTGGAACGCTACGGAATTTCGTGTTCACTCTTCAAGAGCCAATCGCGGAAAGAGTTAGACTGAGACCTGAAGAAAAGTTTTAACCTTATTATTGTCTACACTTGACGTTCTGGTGTGCAAACCTGACCAAACCTCCTTCCCCTTTTGTTAGCAGCGTGCGGGCTTATAGTGTAGGCCTACCTGTACCATATGAGTAGACTTCATAGAAGTGGTAGTCAGTTTAATTTGTGTAACCGACATTATATGAACAGCTTATACTGTAAGGCTAACAGAACAGTAAGACAAACAATTTACACATTTAGATGTTTGTAAGGATAGCCTGTTGATCAGTAAAGCCTACATTTAAAATAACATTACGTTTTAGTTTTTTTAATAGCTTTACAGTGAGCATACTTTACATTACAGACTAGGGTCAAACAGACTATTTCATCGCATGAGGAGCTGATTTAAACAGACCTATTTGGAGTAGGCTAGGTTAAGGCCATATTGTGGTTATGGCACAACACACGTTTCATTTTCAAAGCTATATGAAGGTGCCCTCTAGAGGAGTAAGTGCAACAGGAATAGCCCATTTTCTTTTTAGAGCTGCATCTTGGTTTTAGTTTTATACTTGTTACAATGATTTGTTTTCACATGATATCACTCAAGCAAGCTGCGATCCTCAATGAAATGTCCCCATCATGGGACCATTGCCATGTCACAACAGGCCCCCAAGAAGCAAAACACACACATATTGTATTTTGCTAGCATTTAAGCCACAGCTGTAATAATTTAAAATTCTCAAATGTAGCCTGCTGCATACAGTATGAGCATATCTGATCTGTCACATTCATGCTCAGGAAAACCCCAGCACCCATGCTAATCATCAGAAATGATGAATAATGATTAATTTAGATGATGAGCCTACAGTATATCCCTTCAAGGAATAGGGTCTGTCTGACTCAACATGATGACAATGGCAAATATGACAAGGCCAGTAATGACAATCACAACAATGGCTATTCTCATTCAGACCTATGGTCACGCACTGTACAATAGTGCTGTAAAATCCAAGCTTACTGAAAAATTTATTTTACTGGCAATTCTGGCACTTGCAAATCTCATACTGTTATAGCAATACAACTGTAAGCAGTTTTGTCTATACTTTACATTAATATGAATATGTGTTTTATAAATTATTTTACTTTTGTTTGTTTTTTATATAAGGAATATAACAAGTCTCTGTTGCCCGTTGCTGTGCAACAGTGATATTAAATAATGTTCCCGTTGCCTACTAAATGTATATGAAAAAATAAGTTACTTAGAATCAACTTAGAATCAATCTTACATGTTACAGTTAGGCCTATGTAAGTGAGTAACAAATTGGGTGTTAGAATGGAAGGTTCAAGAGAGCATACAGATTTTCCCATTAAAACATTTCTTTGTTATTATTTTGGACATAATTTAGTTGCTCTGTAATTGCACAGTGGAAAAATGCTATTTTAATATACTGTACATATGGATCTTGAAATAATCTGTGTTGTATGGGTATGACTATACAAGTATACAGTCGCTCTTAAATGTGCACATGCAGGCATTTAGGTACATCATATCAAATAGCCTGGAATATTTAATCATATTTGCACTTTATTGACATGATCTGTTTCATATAGAGGGACGATGTTCTCTAATAATTGCCAAACAAAACTGTTGAGTTCATTATCAATTAAATTAATCATTGCAACATTCCTCGGTGTCCAGTATTTCAGTGTTTAACTGCACGGTGATTAAAATGAGTTGGTAGGCTACAATACAACATCCATTTTTATAATGATAGAATAATGCAGACATATTATTATTACTAGCCATAGCCTCTTTGTGTTAGTATTTTTAAATAGCTATATTAACACAAACTTTATTATTAATGTAGTAATTGGGGTATTGTTAAGCCTGTATTTATGTAAGATACTATTGTGGTGACTCATAATAGCCATTTAAACAGTAGGCCTATACTGTACAATACAAGTTTAACGGAATAATGGGCTTGACATCCCAACCCAGTGTCACCCTTTGTGTAGCCTACTGGACAAATGTAGCTATACAGAAAGCGGTAGACCATGGTGAATTTGTGGAGAGTTGTGGGAGTGTATGCAGGGAGATGATTGGACAACGAGAGAAGAATAGAGAGGGAAGCACTTGTCTGCGAGTGGGCTACTTTGCCTGTTTGTGATTCTTCAATGATGGGGATTGTAACGGGTCTCAGGTGGCAAACGTTTATGGCAATATTCTTGCTAACGCGGTTTGGATTTGGCATGAACCGGATAGTCACAAAACAACTGGATAAAGTAATTAATTCACCTGCTAACGGTAAGTTCATTTCAATTTAACACGGTTCAGTGTGAAGCGCACACATATGCATAAATTGTCAAGACGACACAAATCAATTAGATCTATTCCCTTTTTTACTTGTTCCAAATGCAAGTTATTTTTCATCTTAATTCTAATTTTATTGAGAATGTGCAGATAACATTTTTAAACTTTTTATTTTGTATGTATATTTAACGTATTAAGCCCACAAATATAAGGATAATTAATATTTAAGGAATTTGCTTTGTGTTGTTAGTGCTTGTAAAGTCACAGAGACAATGCGCACTGTTATTGCCTATCAAAGTTGCAGAAAAGGCTACGCATCTGAGATTAAAGGCTGACTCCACACCTAGACATTTGCATTATGTTGCCATAGGGATCACAGTAGTTGTAAAATAACCTGACCGCCTCTCTTTTATTCCAGGGCTTGGGGTGAAGGAGTACTCTCAGATTGTTGCACAGCACAACAGACTGCGCAGTCGCGTGCAACCTATGGCAGCTAACATGCAAAAAATGGTACATGTGCTTTCTCTTTCTTGCCTGTGTGTGCGTGTGTGTGTGTGTGTGTGTGTGGGTGTGCGTGCGTGCGTGCGTGCGTGTGTGTGTGTGTGTGTGTGTGTGTGTACGGCCGCGCGCATGTGTGTATGACAGTGTGGGAGGGAGAGTTTACACATTTTAATTCAAAATATTTCATTACATAACATGACCATTACCTGATCTGCATTGTGCTTTATGGTCATGTATTTTTCTTTGAAACAGTGTTAAACAGTAGCATTCTCAGTCAGTTTCTCTTATCACACATGCTGGGTCTGTCTCCAGCACATTTTGGTCCTTCAGCCAGAATCAGTGACTATACAGAGTTACTGCTGGGACCAAGGCCACTTGTAAGAAAATCCGTTTTTTCCCAGACATTTCCTCTCTCTCTCTCTCTCTCTCTCTTTCTCTCTCTCTCTCTCTCTCTCTAGAAATACCTACAATTGTGGCTATGTGTCATAGTTAGCACAGAACAAAATAAGTTTAAACTGCACATGCCTCAATGAGACACAATGGAAAAGGGGGTAAATTGCAACAGCAACAAAAATGTGTTGTACCGGTTATTTTACCGGTTCTTCTTCAGAATATATTGCCTAACAGAAATAGTTTACTTTTTTTTATATGTGTATGGTATGTTGCCATGAATGTTGACCTTGCCTTACAGCCAAGGGGTAAAAGTGTATTATACAAGTCAGCTTTGTTTGTATATTTTACACAGATTACATCCTTAAAGCTAAACATACGTTGAACCCAGTTTTTAGACTGCTCGTCATCCTAGGAAGATATGGTGGTAATGAAAGAAATAGGATGGGATAATTACTCAGCATTCACAACTGTGGTTGTACAGGTAATTTCCTGTGAAAACCCTCAGAGGAAGCTTTGCAGAGCTGAAGAGGCATATTAAAAAGCTTTACTGATAAGCGCTGAAAGACTCAAGGCCCTTGTTGGCTTTATATATCTAAGGATGTTTTTTTTAACACGGGGAGCCAGAAAGAATTGTGGTGGGATTGTGTTAGTAAAATGACTATAATATGGTGCTTCAGGCTTTCCTTTCAGTGAAGATAAACTACCAACACTTAAAGAAGTAAAGAATTGGGGCACTTTTCCTCCCACTGCTTCATCTTCATGGAATTCCTGAGGCAAAGGAAATTATGAGGTCATGACAGAAATGAAAAAAGTCAGTTATTACCATTAGTGTATGAATAAAGCCATGTTTTGTGATGCATCTTTATATAGCTATGATACTGTAGGCCTATAGACAATTTGAGAAAGTTAGCGAATATATAGACACCGACAACTTGGCAATGCATCTTAACCAAATTCATTTTAGAATATACTACCTAGTAAACTAGGTATGAATGTCAATGTGTGGTCTTACACTGATGAAAGTAGGAGTCACTGTGACGACTGGGCTAAGGAGGTGAGTGCAAGTGCAGAGAAGGAGGCACAGACCAGGTTGAAATATACACAGAGCAGCAACGCTCGTAGCTTTTAATAAAGAGTGAGAGCGGGCTGCGTCGCAAACGACAAACATGACCCAAACACTTACAATTACGGACAACAAACAGAAAACCACACCAAACATATATAGTCCCAATGAGTGACAGGTGACGGGGATTATCCACTCCTGCACGTGGGGAATGCGTGTCTGGAGGTGTGCAGGAGCTGGGTCCACGTCAAAACGCCTGAGAGGCGGAGCGAGGTAGGCGGGCGCTTGACCCTGCTACCCTGGGCGTTACAGTCACCTACTTACAGAGTCAGTACGTGAACATTGCTTCAAGATTTAAGATTTGTCAGGCTCACCTAAATCTCCCAGCACCTCAACTCCTAGCAACGTACTGTAGTAGCCTATATAATGTTACAACACCATTTGTAATGTATATGTTCTTGGCTGTAATAGACAATATGGCATATGTTGAGACTTACTGTCCTTAAGATACTGTAGTATTTCAAATATTAACAGCAATAATTTTCAGTGTGAAGATATAGTGGACTTATTGCGTCCTGAGTTTAGAATTATATCGCACCCTATGTGTTCTGCGTAACCTGAGCTCCGGTTTTTTGTTTCTATATGACCATCTGTGCATGCACGATATAGTGCATGTGTGTTTGTGACATACAGTACAGTATACAGTACAGTACAGTATACTGTATGTGAGTCACTTTAAAATAGCCTAGCGGCCAAGCTACCGAGACAGAGCCGAAGCAACATGACTGCTGTCAATGGAATGTTTTAAACAATTCATTGTCCAGTGACCTAGCCTGGAGGCATCAAAGCATGTGCCAATGGATTTAGCTTTAGTTTTCTGACATCAACACAGACATAACAATGGGCTGAAAGGGGATTAGTGTGGAGTCTTCGTTAGCTTAGGCCTTGAATGGACAGCCATGTTAGGACTCTGACATCTACCATCCACATGATGGGTGACTTTGAAGAAAAGACTTGTCAAAGAAATGTGTTTCCTTACCATCTTAATTTGTGGCCTTTAATCTGTCGATACATCACACATTTTGCAACGTGGCAGAAAAGATAGAGAGAGGAGAGGTGTTATAGCAAATGTAAAATAAACTGAAACTAGCATTTTGACATTGGGGCGCCATGACCTGGATTTTGCATTTCAGATTAGATGATTAAAATTTAACATACACTACATATTGCAACTTTTTGTATCTCTTCACTCAAGGTCTCCCGTGCTAATGTATATGATGAAAACAAATTGCTACATTATGTGTGAGTGCATGTAGAGCGATGTATGAAAAGAAGATGTTAGATAGTTGAATGTTGAGCAACATCACAATTTTATCTCAGTTCCAAACAATAACCTCCTGATTCATTTCAGCTTTTCTCCCAAACTGACCAAAAATGTAAGATTTTCTCAGTAGAGTACAGTAAGATGAGACCTGAAACAGCCTCCCGCCTGGTTAAGGGGTCTGTAAAGTGATAATGGCTATCTCCATGGAAACCGGTTGTAGTGTAGTGTCAAATAATGCAGAGTGAGGATGTATTGGACTACCAATTGACGTACAAGACAAGACAGGGGGTCATATATAGGTTACAAAATGAATGACACCCTACCACTGCACCGGCCAAATAGAGGACAATATCACCTATTTTGTAGAAGTCGGTGGTTTATTAGACATATACCCAGTGGTGCACATAAAGCTTTGTAATCTTAAGTCTCTTCTGCACACTGAACTCTGTAGGGTGCCAATCAGTCTGTCACCTCTTAGCTAGTGACAGGAACAAAGTGCTAACCAAACTGTTTGTGCGTATGTGTGTGAGAGAGAGAGAGAGAGAGAGAGAGAGAGAGAGAGAGAGAGAGAGAGAGAGAGAGAGAGAGAGAGAGA
>JAODUG010061366.1:0-14438 GCA_027564795.1 Aphredoderus sayanus
ATATATATATATATATATATATATAAATTATCCCCCTAACTTAAAAAAAACTATTCATACATTTCATGTGAATATCAATGTTTTTATCGGTATATTATCGGTATATTATTCAGTATTTTACGTTCAACAATTACTATTTTTGGTCACATCAAACTCAATGGATTATCTATTCAAACATCATTAACAGTCTCCAACCTTGTAGTATTGCTCTGAGGAGAAGAGCTTTAACGTTTTTTTGTTTGAAACAAAACCTTAGAAATGAAATAGGGCTCATTTTAAATAACTCCTCTAATTCTGAAAGACTATCTTAATATATAGTATAATCTACAGCCTTTAGAGTCCTAAATTATTTGTGTCTTTATTGTAAGCCTGTCAATTTTGCAGTGTGCTTTCTTTTACAACTTCTCCTTTAGCAGTGTGAAATGTATTGACAAATTTCTTCCAAACCTTTCACATTACACATTTTCTCTCAGTGTATATTTGAGAGTATTCTGAAATTAACATTCCCATATTATATAGATGATATGCAGCTGGGCAATTGGGACTTCTAGAAGATGTACAATTTACATATTGTATAGGCAGTTAGCCTATATTTTCCTGTCCCTATTGAAGGAAAAAGGTATTGCTTATTATTATGTGAAATGTACATTAATATACAGGCCTTTGAGGTTGTGATTAATAAATATATGCAAGTACAGTTTGCCTGACGACATGATGCTGATGCTAAATAGCATCATCATCAAATTTGGGAATTTTGATATCAAAATTTAAAAACTTAATATCAAATTTAAAAACTTGATATCAAATTTCACAAAAGTTGATATCAAATGTAAACGAATCTTGATATCAAGAAAAACAATTAAATCTTAAAATGTCTGGCCATAAACGGGTACTAGCCACGCTCCCAACAGACGTATAACAAAGATTAAGGATACGCCTCTTCCCCACCAGAAGAGGAAACACCTGCATGTTTACATGCTGTTCAGAGAACCAATAGTTTACTATTGTTTTTTTTAAAAAGAGGCCGTGGTTAACGGGACTGCATTTTCATTTCACACGTTATTGGGTATTTTTAATCACAGTCATGCTTAAAATTAATAGTTATTGTTTGGAAAAATATATTACATGAAAAATAAATCTAAAACACTTTTCATCAGGGCACCCTAGCGCCCTCTATTGGCCAGCCTCCACTGGGTTAGAGTTATATGATGGCTAATCTAAGCCAAAACATGTAGGTTATTGCTTTTAGCTGACGGAAATTTGGTGTGGAGTTGCCAACACAAACACTTTAGTCTGTCTTTAGTGTTTGAAATATCTGACTGCTGTTTAGAGAGAGATTTAGGTAGATAGCGAAATATATAAAACTAAATAGTATGTACACTGTAAATGACAAACACTAAAGGATTCACTACTCAGATACATTATTTAAATATTTATTGATCACTTGTTTTGTAAAAGAAGTGTTAGGCCTGGTTGTACAACATGTGAAACTCACTGTAAACAGCCTCAACTACAATATTTATGCCTATGCAAACAAATAATGTTGGTTGATCTACATCATCTACAACTATAAAATAAAACCATAATTTGTAATTTCCTAATATTATGGTACACCATCATACGGCAGGAAAACATTTAATGTCCAGTGAGTTTCATTTATTTTTCAGAATGCCAGCACCATATACAAACTTTACAGCCATTTGGTAAAAAGTGACATGCTTAAAAATTAACAGACAAAAAGTAACACAAAAACAAAAACTCTCCACGGTAAAACATGTATCTTGTAACAAAACTATCTAACATAACTTCTCCCCAATCCACACAGCAGTGGGATACTAACATAACTTACATGCTGGATCAATGAGAACATGCAGGTACTTGTATACTGTGTATCTGCATTGTTGAATCAGATAGTTCCTTACGCCAGATGTAACATTAAACATTCATTGTTCTTATTTGTGGTTTTGAAGAAAAAAAAGAAAAACGACTCCTCTGTTGTTGGTCCAGCTGTGTTCCATTTCCTCCAGCACGTTTCAGGACCACCAGTGACTCCTTACGCCTGGGTTGATGAGTCTGAAGGTGTCTCCTGCATACAGAGGTTCACTCTCTGGGTCTACGGTGGTGCCTGACAAACCTTCCTCTCCTTTTCACCCCAGCTGCATCAGAACAACAAATGTACATATTTAATGCAAATATAAATGAAAGGCATGACACAAGAAAACAGATGGATAGGGTGAAGTGATTGAACAAATAGGGTCATAATTACAGAACATGGAGAGGAATGACAAGCATGGAAGTGGTATAACCCCATGTCAAAGAAAGGCAGTGTTGTTGTGATATTTGACTGATCTGAAAGGTATCAGATGACAGATTAGTCAGAAGTCTTACCTGGTGGTCTCCTGGCTGGGGCATTCCTACCTCCCTCTGTCGAACAACGACATAGATATTGGCTCAGTAATACACACACGCACACACACACACTATACTACTACAATGCTAATGCATTTCACAATAAATGTAAATTCTGCTGTGGCTACCCATCGGATCTAGTTTTCAGATGAAAATTTAGTTTGGTGCAAAGTAGTTTTCCCTCATTTCCCTCTTTTCCCGCATTTGCAACTTTCCCAGAACTGTGCATAAACGGAACCTTTGTAGACTGATTACTGACCTTTAATCAACTTGGTGATTCTCTCTGATTCAGACTCAATTAGTTTTGGGTTGCCGTGGATGGTTGTGATTTTGGAGAAGTCTGGACCTGAAGCAGAATATCAGCAGTTAGACACATAGTACCATAAATGGAGTTTTAATCACTTTGATAATGCATCAATTTCCACCTTGAAGCGGCCCCTGGTATGTGTTTATACTGTAAATATTTGAGATCAACTTTAGTACATTTAATTTAATTTTAAAGCTACAATCAGTCACTTCACACCTACAGTAAGTAGGTGTTAAGTGATGAATTCCAAGGTAAACAGGCAAAGTGGGCAAATAGGGATCATACTGTATGCCCTATGTCATTTCTACCTAGTAATGTAGTTTTTATCCTCAATCATTTCTGCCAATGTCTTGTACTGTTTGCCAGCCAGGCGGTGTCAATACTGTAGGTGTCAATCAAATCATTACCAGGTGATTGGACCGCCTTAAACTAATCCTAACAAATGTTTGACTGTAACTTTCAAACCACTAGGAACACGATGCATGTGGACAAATTCTGAACAGACTTATTTGCTCTCTGCACTAAATGAATCTGTCATGCCCTCCACATCAGCATAGCCTGCTTCTCCCGCCCTCTCTGTGTGATTGCCAAAGCAGAGACAGGTGTGCTGGAGCCAGAGCAAAGCCTCACCATCTGAGCCACATCTAGCAATGACCCCTCCAATAAAAGCTCAGCTCGACCACGCTCACTTGCCAGATCATAATACCTGCTCAGTCAGTTTGCTCTTCTAGGTAAATAATTTATGCACAATGCCTGCCTACTTCTTCCTTATTGTGTCTTTCCCGTCCCATATGATCTGATCTCCTCTGGGCCCTGTCTCCAGCTCTTACCCTGTCTGCCTCCCCTCTTCCCCCTGTCTTCCACCCTCACAATCTGCTCCTCAATGCAGCGCTGTCATGTTCCATATCCATTTCTCTCAAAGCCCTGCAATAAACCCCCCTAACGCTTGTCCCTCTGTCTTGCACTTCAGTTCGCTAGCCTCGGCCATAACAAAACCTATGAGTACGCCAGATGGTTCTCTACCTAATGGGTAAATGGTTTTCAATCTTCCGGGTCAAACTGAGGCAACGTGCTACCTTGTTGAGCCAGCAGATGGCGCCATCCTCAACCACAGCACGGACATAGGACGTGCCGAGGTTGGCACCATCTGCTAGTGCAACAAGGTAGTGCGTTTGAAACCTGAGGAGAGCAGGAGGGTTAGGGCTACAACAGGCTAGCAAACTAAACGTAGAGAAGATAGAATTATATAAAAACTTAATATGGAAAGGTTTTCATGTACGGTAACCTTAACCCTCCCGCATTTCAGCAGACTACCAGCAGAGGGAGCCAACAGCAGAATGTAATATGTCCGCGTTGTGGTTGGCGCCTGCTACTGGCAAGTGCACCCGGTGGTCATTGTGACCCATAGGACAGCGGGAGGGTTAAACCTTATGGTATTACCTCAGTCAGTCATAAGTATCATCTTTTAATCTAAATAAAATGGTTAGAGATTGTAGCTTTAACCTTATCCCAGATGTGGTCATTTCAAGGAGGAGAGCAGGTTAAAAAATGGTTCATGTAAAAAGGCCCTACCCTCAATGATAAGAGGCTGGATCACCCTGGTGTGTTCGTCTCCACCTTGAGAGCGGGTAGCGGAGAAGGGTGTTGAAAGTCATTTAACGACTTAGCAACATGTACTGACTGACAGACAGACAGACAGCTGGACAGGTAGGCTACATATAGCACTCCCCCCAGTACCTCCTCCGCCACCGCCAACAAGCCCAGACATTAGTGCCCACAAACACAACACTCGTACATGCATACACATAATATACATTTGAGGTATGCTAGAGCATAGCCCATAAACCAGAGGTGAAGGAATGAAACAAAGAGATACCACTGTATAAGCCAACATATATGGTTTCTGAATTTCCACCACACCTTCGCCAGGCCAGACAAACCTGTGGCTTGAGGTACATTCCCTCAAATACCACAGAATACTACAGTACCTACTACACACTACATAAATAGACTGCACACAATGAAAACGTACACAAGTTGGTTTCTTTCCAAAATGCACACACACACACACACACACAGTTGTTAGCTGTAGCCACGACATCCACAACAAAAATATGAAGACAGATGGAAGATGGACAGACAAATCCTCATGGTGCACCATAGGAGTAGGAGAAATGTCTAAACAATATAATAATAATATAATGTAATTAAAATGCTGTGTTGGCTATGCGCTTTATTGGACAGTTATGGATGTCTAAGCATACTGTATGTTAAACTGTAAAAATAAGAATAAAATCTTATTTCTGCACTACAGCTATTGTTCTTAGAAAAACATCATGAATCATAATGAATTTGTGATGTTTTTAGTGGAGGTTGGCCAAGATATGTCAAAATGTACTGCGCTGTGTCCGGCTTTTCGGCAACTACACCACGCATGATTTGTGCTTCTCTCCAAGCATTACAGCGGTGGTGATTTGCAATGTACAACTACAGCTACAAAACAATCAGTGGCACTCCAATACTTTTCACCCTCCAATATTGCTTACTTCATGTATCTGGCATGTGTACATGCTGTGCTAAGGGAGTGTCGCAACAGTTTTTATTTTTGTTAACAAAATATATTCTAAAGGTGGTAATGATTTGCAATATTGGCAGATATACCCTTACAATGTTTTATGGTAGTCTAAATGGATGTAATTAAAAGCTTTGAAAAAGGTTTGAAAGGTCTTTACATACTGTATGGTAGAGCCCAAGCCTTCTCCAGTAGAGGTTAAAACAGATGTGCTTGGATAAATACACTATTTTTTATTCATTCCAACACATGCAGGTATTTTATATGCAGGATGTTCACAAGTGAAAATCATTCATAACTTGTTTTATATCTCCTATAAGCATGGCCAAATACATTTTAAAAGAATTGTAGGACTACTGACCATAATTATCTAAAAACTACACGCATGAATAATATTGATTACAGGTCTTAAAATCAGCATTTGTTACCCTACAACCTACAATATATAATTCCACAAGGCTTGACATACATACAATATAGTCTTCATAAAGTAGCAAAAGGGGAACGTTAATTCCAGGTACAATGGTGCAAGAAGCAGCCATTTTGGCTGCTCACAGCCAACTTATGCGTTTATGCCATTCAATTTTCAGCCTTGTGTTTCTCTCCAACTAACCTCCCTCTATGATTCTCTTGATCTTCTCCTCCTGGAGAAAGCGAACTTCGCTCTCCAGCAGCTTCTTAACCTTGGTTACCTCTAGTAGGACCCAAGCATGTTTGGAATTAACAACAGATTGTGGTTGATGACTTGCAGAACAGTGGAAAATCATTCTTAAACTGATGTTCAGTTAAATACAATACTTTTTGGACCGCAGCTCTAAACCATACTTTTACCATATCTACAAACGTGTTTATGGTCTCTACAGATAATATAGATAATATGTGTTCTCAAGTTTTCAGAATTTACAAAAAAGATACTGAATATTTACGTTTTGGATTAAAGTGAACTCTACAACAACAACTTGAGACTTGAGAACACATTATACTGGAGAGATACAGAGAAGCTTTCTAGATCATGAAGTAGAGAAACAATGGACGTGATTGGTGAAATTACAGGTCGCACACCTACTCCTGCCATGGCCGAGGGGTTAATGCATGAATGTCTGCGGCAGCGCTAAATTCTGAGGTAAGAAAGCTATTGAGACCTTAGAGGTCAACAATATGTTATTTTGTATTATCTTAATGTCTAAATGCTAAAACTATCCAGAGGCATTGGACTCAAATGGTCCACACCATGCAGCAGATGTCTGTTTAGTCAATGATGATCACCAATGAAAAGAGGTGAAATAACATTAAATGACTGCTCAATCAGCCATAGTCAACATGGCCATTGAGGCATGTGTTAAAAGTAGCTTTAGCATATGCAAGGATTTAGATGAACATTATTAGCTATGTGAACAAACTGACCTTCATCCAGGAACTTTTTTACATCAGCGTCCAGTTCACCACTGTGTGCTGCAAGTAGGAACACATAAATATCATGTCAGCACGGCACTAAGGGGCTGGATATTACAAACACGCAAAAACACAAACATGTACAGTTCAATAGCCGCACAAAAAGTATGTAAACCAGAATGTTGACAGTGAATGATGTCTCCTTCCCCCTCAAACAGCATCTGCGAGATGCCCCTCTGCATGTTCCAGCCCCATATTTCACTTACTTTCTCTAAAATAAGAATAATTTAGATACTTACTTTCAATAACTCGTGTAACTTTAGTAATGGTAGGCTCTCCGATGACCCTTGTCACCTTTGTAATAGATGGATCCCCCTCGACCACTCTTGTCACCTTGGTAATGGTAGGGTCTCCCTCAATGACCCTTGTCACCTTGGTAATGGTAGGCTCTCCCTCGACCACTCTTGTCACCTTGGTAATGTAAGGATCTCCCTCAATGACTCTTGTCACCTTGGTAATGGAAGGGTCTCCCTCAATGACTCTTGTCATCTTGGTAATGGAAGGGTCTCCCTCAATGACTCTTGTCATCTTGGTAATGGATGGATCGCCCTCGACCACGCTTGTCACCTTGGTAATGGTAGGCTCTCCCTCAATTACCTTTGTCACCTTGGTAATGGTAGGCTCTCCCTCAATGACTCTTGTCACCTTGGTAATGGAAGGGTCTCCCTCAACGACCCTAGTAAACATGGTCTGGGAATGGTCCCCTTCAACCACTCTTGTCACCGTGGTAATTGAAGGCTCCCCCTCGATGACCCGGGTAACATTAATAACCCTAGTCAATGTGGTTACTTCAGGGACTGTTGGGTGGGAATGACAAAAGGTTAAAATGGCCCTATATGACATGGCTCATCTGCTTTCTAGCCGCATATTACATTTTTTCTCTCATTTGTTGATTTGGAATGACTTTACAGTTTACAGTGGCCTGGATATGCTACTGAAGACAGGAAAACAAGGAAAACATTAATTTACACAAAAACCCCATGAAACACTTACATGCATTTTGATCTTATTTTGTTATTAAGTTGGATGAAGACATTTTGTATATTCCAAAGAGACATTCCATGTATATAACACATTATTAACACATTGCGTTCTGTCTTTTTTTTATAATTGTAAAAAATGTAATAAATAACTAATACATATTAGAAATACACGCTTTAAGTTCTCTTTTGCTGCTGAAACCCCCCAAAAAAGTAATAATCATATACTGTACTTTTGGTTGCTTTTGTTCCTACTACAATCAAATATGACATGCCAGCAATTTCAGCCAAAAGCAAGCTTTTATACTTTGATATTCTATGCTTCTGAGAAATGATGTATTGCATGGCTGCATGTCAGCAATAGCTGAAAGCTGACAGATGGTGTGTTTGTAGTAGAGGGCCTCTAATCTTTGGCCTGAGATCTTCGCTGCCAGTAATCATTGACAGGCTGTAGTACTGTGTTTGCAATTTGACTTTGCAGTTTGTATAAATATGAAGTTTACACTGCTCAGGCACTATGCTGTACTGTACATTTCTTACATCCAATCACCCTGACCCATATACTATCATATTTGCTAGTACAAATACTAAGGGCAAGTATGGAACATTTATTATTCATTATAAATCATGGTAACACTTTCATGCTTGATTTGTGCATTACTTCAGGCATTGATAAGCTCATGAATCATCAGGAATTAGCATTAGTTCACAGTATTTCTTTCATGACCTCATTCACATCAATCATCATGAATTCATGATTTATTAAGCATGCTCATGATGTAGACTTCGCAAATATTTGGTATTTACTATCCATTGTGGGAAAACTATGGTTACTGCAGACCTACATTAATTATCATGAAAAAGGCATGCATTAATGTTGGTAAGACATCTTGAATTATTAGAATAATATACACAAATCCACATAATCTTATGAATACATATATGCTAGAACATACTATTAATTAATTTGTGAGAACTAATGCTTTTCAATCATAATTATTTCTGAGTTATTAAGCATGTTCATGTCTTATAGCCTGCAGGTACTGTATTTATAATTTCTAAGTTCTGATGATTTAAGAGATATTCATGCAATTAATGCACAAATCATACATACATTCCTAATAATTAATGTAGGCAAACTCTTACTGTAAAGTATTATCTAAATTATGGTATGGTTATCTAAACCAATAATTCTCAATAGAGAAAGCATGCCATAGAGATTTGCTTTTGGTGCCCAGTCATAGATCAAAACCACATCTAATATCTACCAAGGCTCCAGAATAGCCTTATTTCATCTAATGATAGCATGGGGTAGCAGGTGGTCCAATCAAAGATAACTGCTTTTTAAAACACAAATGTGATAATGAGAAAAATAAATATTTTTGTAGCATTAGAACACAGCTTTTCTTAACGTACTGTAACTGTCTAAACCTAGACAGAATTCATCAAAACAAAGGAGTGCTTTATATTAAACTGTGACTAAATTGTGCCTGCCGTTCCTCCCTTCTCTTCTCATCCCTCCCTCTCATTCTTTATTAACAAGAGACAGAGAGGACCTCACTTTTCACTGCAACATTCTCATTAACCAATACATCAAGGCATGCTTCCTTCTGTCTGGAGGTGAACTCAGCTTGGACTGCACTCAAGGTAGCAAACCGCATCCAAGAGTCCTCTGCGCTCCCTAAGCCCTTAAGGCTTAGATTTCCAGCCTTTATGCTATGACAGGCCAATTACCTCGTCACTAAGGGGGCTGATTAAAAGACGGCTGAACATCCAAGGGGAATGAAGATACAATCAGACAAGAAAGAAAAGGACTTTGGGAGATGCCACAGGATGATACCACAGTATTTTTCTAATTTGTTCCTGCTAATAATGGAAGGAACCAATTAGAGGGCTCTGCATGGATATATAATTACATGCATTAGTGTCATAGGTACTCATGTCCTCTAAACCATGACGATTAATAAAGAGATTCTGAGAACTCAGTAGCCTGTTATGCCAGTGTTATTACCTGTTTCAATGATATGAGTTGTGAAGGTTTTCTCTGAAAAAGAAACCAATAGGGACCAGTCAAACAGATCTTTGCCAAACCTAATGTAAAACTAAAACAAACATCATAGTAGACTTACGTATAAAGGTAAGAGGGATCTCAGCATATGAATATCCAGACACAAACTAGAAAACAGAAATTAGGCAGCAATGTAAGAGAATTAAAAATGGATCAAATAATACATTTCCAAACAATTAAAAAAAGTTATGCATTCACCTTCTTCTTATCAAATGTGGACTTCTACAGCAACATTTTGTTTTGTGGGTTTACTTAATTGTAAATAAGAATTTGTGAATACGGATATGCAGTATATATATACTAGTATATAAATATTAAATGTTTTGTGTGATGTGAACTCCACATCAATAACTGCATTGAAAAAAAAGGTGAATAGTGTATCGTGTACTTTTCACTACCTTTATCTGGATGTACTTAATCAGCTTCTTGAGAAGTACCAGGAGGTCCTCACGGCCCACAGGGAGGTCTGCAAGCCATCCAATTGAATGAGTAAAGATCAGTTTTGTGTAATCCCTAGTCTGTGTATCACTGTTTGGTTATGCTCCTGTGGAGCCACCAGTCACCAACCAATTGTGTAAGCATATCTCATAATGACACTTTACAGATATAAATGTCCCAGTTACCATGTACAGTGCATTTCCTCTAACGCATTACTGTACATCTTATGGCATGTTATACCACATTACTATATAAACCCTCGAAAAAGACAAGCCTGTGCATGGGACCCAAGAGCCCAGATCCCTCCACTATAAACCAGCCTGCCCCATAAATATAATGAATTTGTACGTTCTTACCTCCAGGGTACAGAATGTTCTTCACTACATGGACAACACCGTTGGTCGCCATGAGGTCATTGTCTGGAACATCCACAGAGTTTACGTGGATGGAGTTGTTCACCTGGGAATATTATTTGGATAGAAAATCATTGCAATAACATCATATTTCATCATATTGTTTGATAATGACTGCTATACTTGAACCAATTCAGGATCATACTGGTTTTGTGTACATAGAAACATACAGTATATTGAGTGATTTGTCAGAGTATAGAACACATAGTAAAAGGTTAGGAAACACAGATTTAGAAGATGCTTCTAAAGATACTTATATTAATCAGGATTCTATACATTGAGGAGTGGGCAGTAGTTACTGTAAGTCTCTAGAATGCTTATAGTATATTCAGTGAAAGTATATTATTTATGAATAACTGAAGTGAATGACCCAGATGTGTCTCAATCCCTCGATTTTCAGCTCTGGAGACTGATGCCTTATCCATTAGGTGACTGGGCCTTATTTGTTAGTAACAAAATAGTGCTGTGCCAAAACAGTCATGATAGCCATAACTTTTCGTGGGTTTTAAGGGTTAAAGGGTTCTGAGGAACTATGGACAATAGGAATTCCAGGTTGCATTGTTGGAGGTAATGTCTGCAAATTCCATCCACGGTACAGATTTTTTGTTGCGTAGACATATGAATGTCTAGGTGGAGGTCACTGGTATGAGGTGGACAGAGGGTGGGTGTGGATGTGCTCTGTAAGCCAAGGATCAATTTCCCTTCTGCTCTAACTGCCCTATATCCTCCCCCTCATCCATATTCCTGTCCTGTTTTTCATCATCTAATTTCGGCCACAATACCTTTTTTTTAATCTGAGTCCAGTTTTCACAATCTAACCCTGTCTGTGCTCTTGGCAGGGCCTCCCCATTCATCTATGTCTGCCTACAAAATACTGCATGGCCTGTTTCCTGACTAGATGTGGACTATCTCCCGCCAGTATTTCTGTGTCCGTTAAGGAAGCCCGGCACGTCTGATATGCGACACTGTTATAACCAGTCAGCAGGAAGGGAGGGTGGGCGTTTGAAATAACGAAGTAAGTACTGAAGCAGACCAGCAGGTATAAGGAAGATATTCCATGGGTTAACAGACAGAAAGAGGGTGTAGTCAAAATATACTGTTTTGAAAATTAGAGAATAGAAAATTAGCTTTTGCTTGTATGTAAATAAAAATCATGTTAATATAATAGGCTACGTAATAGTCCTTGTCAACTTGTATCAGTGCAACCACACAACTGGCTTAATAGGTTAAGGTCTGGCCATTATAAAGCAGTATTTTCCTCCAGCTGCCATATTTGCAATTACAGACTTCACCCATAGAGTTCCTTTAGGAATTCTCTAAGTGGTCTGTCTCTTCTATACTGTCTCTGGTTATGGTCACTCTACTGAATGAGGTATGGCCCTAAAATGAACCTGCACTAAATCATGACCCTGACCCCATAATTATATGGAAATGATGTGATGTGTCCCTCCCTCCCTCTTAATGGTGTGAATGGATAGAAACTAAATGTTTCCATCATGTGCTCATCCCAGAGGACCATGGGGGGGATTACTTTTGAGATGCAAGATGCAGTTGCAAACCAGGACAGTTCTGGACACTCACAAACACACACACACACAGACACACACACACAAATTTGTGTAACCACACAGGCATGCATGCAAACACCACTCACACACACTCACACACACTCACACACACACACACACACACACGGGACACATGGCGTAGCACCAACACGTACAGACATCACTTGCAGGTTGTGGCCCTGGAAGGTTTTGAGCAGGTTGGTGACCCCTCCCTCCAACCCGCCGTTGATGAAGACCCCGTTACTAAAGTGGTAGAGCAGGATGGTCCTCAGAGCGTTGACATCGCCTAGCAACAGAAACAGTGGTGACGGGGAGGAACTGAGCCAGTACATGTGTGTGTGTGTCGGGAGTAACCCAAGAACTCTGGGTGTAACCACAGAACTAATGGTTCTGGTCACTGACCGGTGAGGAGGCTAAAGTCCCTTTTAGTGAGCCCCTCGAAGGCATCGTCTGTGGGGGCGAAGACGGTGTACGAGCCCTGCTGTCTCAGGAGCTCTGTCAGACCTGCACTCTCCATCAGCGACAGGAAAATCCTACCACCCACAAACCACAGTCAGGATGTGACACAGTGGTTATTATAACAATTATTATAGCAGATTAGGACAGAATATGAATATGCTTGATTGAATTAACAGCAATATTAACCCTTATATTATACTATTATACTGTATATAAAACAAACAAAAAAATAAATGAACTTGTAATCCCATTAGAGTAATGTCACACTCCTGCCACACAACCCTTATGGTTGAAACTAGCATTACAAAAAACATTATTGTTTTGGTTTGAAACTCAGAGTAACGCTCAATGCTGAGTGGCTTGCATTCCTGTCTACCCCAAACAAACATAACAGTAAACAGAGTTTATGTTTTTATTGTACATTCACTACTGTAAATACATGAACGGCTGTCAGGAGTCCTTACTTGAAGCGTCCATCAAGGGACAGAAGGTCATACATGGATTTCTGAGCCGGTGTGATCAGAGTGTTCATAAGATGCAGGGCTCCGTTGCTCCCCTCCTTACTGCCACGCATCATGCATGCGTTTTCTATGCACACCGCCTGGGTAGAGAGCATTCACAGACCTGCTATTGCACTATTTCACTGTGGGAGAAGTGACAGGCTTTGATTGCAAAGGGGGAATTATTAAACAATAGGAAGTTTATGTTGGAAAATGAAAACCAGCTGAGGCTGACATCAAGCACAAACTAACTGGACCTGCCAAGCGCTGGACGAAGTACCTATTTTATTGAACGTGTTTACACTTGACGGACAGCGTAATTATATCCGTACGTGGTAACGAGCTGGGTAATAGCTTTCAGATTTAGAATGTGGCCAACCCAACATCTCTGCTCCTACAGTTGTTTCTATTATTGGTTTATTAGATTTGTTATTAATTCCTAATTAAATCAATTTGACTCTGAACACACGCAACCAGGCATGCACATACTGTACATACATACACACACAGAGAGAGAGAGAGTATGCACAACAATAACTCACTGTTCGGTAAATGAAGACGCGAAGCAATTTGCCGGCCAGGGTTTCCAGCAGCTGTCCATTGTACAGCTCGCTCAGTGTGACCTTGAGCTTGAGGATGTGATTTTTCAGAATGTCCTTCAACATGCTCTGGTCTTTTCCCATTACCTCGTCTGGCACACATGAATGTATAGAAGGATAGTTTACAAGAAAGTACAGTCAGCAGCACCATAGAGCTGTCAGTCAAACAGGCAAGACAATGCTGCAAAGATAGCACAGGGCTGTTATTCCTGTCTCTTTACACTTACCAGTGAAGGCAGAGTTGACAGGAGCCAGGATCGTGTACTCTGTCTTGGGCCCCATGGCAGCTGATAAGCCCAGCTCTGACACCATGTCGCTGAAGGCACTCTGGGATTCAGACATCAGCTCCATCACACTTTTGGCTTGTGTGGACAAACAGAATGGACACACAGTGATTCACACAGAAATCAATAAAGTGAAGCTACCATACAAATGAACATACAGTATATTTATATAGTTGTAAGTATTTTTTATTAACTAGTACTTAACCCTCGTAATGTAGTCAGCCACACAGCGGCGCCATCTGATTGTGTATGATTTGTGTGTTTTTCAATTGGCTTTGTGTGTATTTATTTATTAATTAATTATTTCTTTAAGTATTTGTGTTGTTTTTTTGTTCCTTTTACCCTTCCTGTTGTCCTCGGGTTTCAAACACACACCTTGTTGTGCCAGC
>JAODUG010061386.1:0-14437 GCA_027564795.1 Aphredoderus sayanus
CTACCTACACGTCCATGGAGCGGATGAGGAGTCTCAGGAATTAGACGCAGGTGCGGGAGAGCCATGCAGTTCAAATTAAAACGGTGATGCTGGTTTCAAGCATGATGGTAATAATTGTACACACCATACATATTGTACACACTATACATATGTTAGTTATTTTGCAATTATTATATTGCTCCTGTTGTAAAATTGAAATACAGTAACACTGGCTACACATAGTGCCAGTGACTTAATGTAAGTGAGGAGTGGATCATGAGGCACTCACAGTATCAAACCTCGACAGCAGCATTATGTAATGCTGCTTTTCACCACAAGGGTGCAGTAATTCCCAAAACAATTCCAGGCGTGACCTTTTAAAAAGTGTGTGTGTGTGTGTGTGTGCGTGTGCGTGTGCGCGCGTGTGTTGTCAGTACTTTATTGTCTCTCTACCGCCACCCTAGCAACTGTCGGCCTCATTCTCCATGGGCCATTACGGTGATGAGCCCTGATTGCAGATTGTTGGTGTTTGCACCTCTCATCCAGGGGGCCCACGCCGGGTATTTGGCCGGGGCCTGATTGTGTTGACGCTGACACCGGCACAGTGTCCTCAGATGGGCACATCGCAGCCTTGTCCTCCAGAGTTGTTCACCCATAATGAAGGAGATGCAATCAACCACTGCCTCTCTCTCACACTCACACACCCACACACACCCACACACGGGCCCCCCCCCCCACACACACACACCCACCCACCCAGAACAAAATAGACAAGTGGCAGTCGGAAAGCAGTTTCTGTGTTCATCCTAGCCCCCTGCAATCGTGCTGCCTGATGATGGAAATCACACAATTGCGGTTGTCGATGTGTTGTCTGGGCTTTTCATAAACATTTTGCGCTGAGGTGGTGTTCAAGCACAGGGGATGTTCCGCCTTCGACATCAAAGGTGACTGTGGCGGTAAAGGGAATTTACATTCAATTAAGGCGGTGCATTGTGTCTCCGTTGTGTACGTTGAGTGGAGGAACGGGTGGCGCTAACCGCAACATACTTTTAATCAAAGGCAACAATAAAGAATGAAGCGAGTGCTTGACACGGCTGTTCAAGGGATCCTTTCTCCCTTTGTGCACTTTGTCTTCTTTCTGTGCTTTGTTATTTGTATTTTTTGTGTTCTAATCTCAGCCAAGTCAATAATATTCTTTGTTGTCTGAAATTGTGTGTCGGTTAAAAAAAAAAAAAAATAGGGCCTCCTCCTTTTGTTGAAAGTACCTGCCTGTGACTTTTCACTCTCTCGCAGACTCCCAGATAAAGTAATCATTAGATGTTGTTTTCTGCCTGCAATTACTTTCAGTTACAATGGGTCAAACACGAGGAAAGCAAAAAAAGGTTGAGTGCAGACAAGGCTAGATGGATTGCAGGAGAGGAACTGTATAGTCCCACATGTGCTGATAAATACGTATGTGGCTCAGAGACTCACTCTTGTCAACGGGCATCTCAGTAAATGCATCAAATGTAATTAGTCCAGAGTATATATGGGCAACCCCACTCCCCTCTTATCTGAGTCACATTGTCTGCTTTAAAAGAAGGCCATTCATTACATCTGGGACTATTTGTAGGGATTTTTTTTTTGGGGGGGCTGTTTTTTTTTTTTGCAAAGCATAAAAGAGTGGACCGAGGGGAAAATGCAGGTGAAACGTTTGCCTTTCCGTTTCTTTTGTTTCAGCTTGATAGATTTGCTGAATTAATGTTTTAAGGGAAGCCATCCATTTCCCAGTATCTTTCTTAATCCATTACGTCTGTTCTTCAATCAACGCTGTGATTAAATAATAGGTTAGCTTTTTTCAACTCAGACCTTATTACACAATTGTTTCCAAACATTTATAATGGAGTACAGTAACAAAATCTCACTAATCAGTTTGATATTGAAAAACTTGCCAGAGTATGTGCTGACACTTTGCACTGTAATTATATTACAGTTCAATGGCCAACATTTTAAGCCTTGAAAAATCCTGATGAATATCCTTTTCCGATGGGAAATGGGAAATGGACGGTATATTCAGTTGTATTTTAATCAGACAAAATCATAATTATTGCTAACATTAGCTACACTACTGTAGTTACTTGCTGATTACAACTTCCTTTCATCCGATGCATGGATATACAGTATAGCTGTGAAATAAAACCTGATAAAACAGCATAGATTGTGATTATAAATGTCCAACTAAAGAAATAAAGATATGTCTAATGATACTGAATTTCTGAAAAAGGATAAAGGATGTATCACTGAAGACAACTGCATTAGAGAAGCATGAAGAAGAATGGGTAGTTTCTCACTACGAAAGGTGTTGGTGAGGTTGTGCTACATAATAAATCATAGCATTATAAATCATAGGAAAGAACATTAAGGTCTGCCTTGAAAAATATTGAACCTATAATATAAGTCTAACTTAGAAGACCCAGTTCACAATAGGCTGCATTGAGATGCTTTCCATTTGATTGCTTAACATTTTATCACAATGTCTTGTATGATGTAAGCCCTGACAAGCTGTCATGCCTATAAGCATGGCCCCTTACAGATTGTCAGGAATCTACATGGCACTGTTGACCTCTGCGGCATCGCAGGGCTCCATCTTCCAAAGAGCACGGCAGGATTTTATTGCCACGCTGGAATATTTACTTCCTCCCCACGCCCTTGTCACCGGCGACAATGACAGCTCTTATTACTTTCACCCTCCATTATTCTACACCTCCCGCCTGACAAACACAACAACAGTTTGGGATGCAGAAAGAGGAACTAAGATAATTGTCTGACTCCACGTGTCACCATAGAGACAGGCCCATTTCTGAGAGCTCAGAGACTAGTCTTCCAGGTTTTAGCATGTGTAGATTTGTCGTTACAGTTGCCCTCTACGATATTTTTGTACAGATTAATATAGCAGCAAACTATGTTCTATCTATGTAAATGAATAGTGGAGAATGTGTCCTGAGAAGAGAATGGCATCACACTCCCCCTGTGTGTGTTGTAAGCTGAGCTCTCTGTTCTTTGTTTTCATACAGTAGCCAGGATGTCTGTGTGTGCATGTTCGTGCGTGTGTGGTCGATGGAGCATTTGTTTTGGTCAGAGATGGTGGTGCGAGTAGTTTGACATCTAGTTGCAGAAAGTCATATAGAGGCACTTTAAGGGAATATAATATCTTTGATTATTTGTCTAGAACAGCAGACTCTCAGAGACACCATTGTGTCCTTTATTTGGATTTGTTTACCCTTGCGGCAACTCCACATAGCCCCTCAAATGTTTACAGTGAACCAGAGTGAAACGTTGGGGTTCTGGAGAGTGCTGTAACACCATCAAAGAGTGTAGCCTTATGGACTGTACTGTGTTGAATACAACATTAATTGACGTATGAGATCCCCTCACCAGACAAAATCGCTCTTGTGTGAATGTGAGCTCTGGGAGAAGATGGTGAAATATTTCAACCATGTAAGATGGTTGTCTGTCACGCTCAATGCTGTGGAAAGAGAGTTTCTCCTTCGAATGACGATTGTCAGCACACGATATGATGAAACAACTGGCGTTAGTTTTGTCCCACTGCACCACTGCAGCGCTCCTTTTTAATTGCCCTATTATTATTAATGACCGTCCATTTGCTTATCCAGAATGTACATTTTAGAGTGGGTGTGAGCCTGAGCCAAGTGATAAAGTCTAGATAATTACAAACCCAATTATTCCCTTTCAGATTCCATTTGTTTGACAGAATCGTCTTCGTTCTCGCCTTTCCATTGCCGTCTGTCCCCTGAGACGGACAGACAGACGCAATCTAATGTGCATGTACTTTCGCCATCTATCTTTCGCTTTCTCCCCACTGTCTTTGCCTTGGATCATTTTGAGTAACACACGAGTATGTAATATGATAGTGATAATATTTTAGTACCTGCTATGGCTACACCATTAGGGACTCTCTGGAATGCATGGTGGAAGTTCACCACTTTAAACATCTCACACAGTTGGCTAAACCTCTCTGAGATTTTTTTTGCACCATTTAAGTTGTTGATCCTGAATTAACTGACATTGAGAGGGACTTCATGGGCTTTAATAGTTGTTTTATTTATTTATTTACAGTATTTATTTAATCATCCACTTCACTTATAGGCTAAGTTCTGTATCAGTGCCACATTGAGAGGTTAGTTATTACAGCAATGAAATCTGATTATAAATGTTCCTGAAAATAAAGGTTAAACCTGATACATGGAGGCAATATTACACATTACATTCATTTGGGAAGTTACATTTTTCACTTTTAATTAATCACTTTTATTATTATGATAGGAACTGTACAAATAGTGTATAGGCTATACATGGTATACTGCATATATTTGGTTAGTGAGTCATTAAACCAGAAGTCACTAATGACACATGTATTGTCAAGACATATGTTGAATGGAAATAGCGTCAATTAGCAATGTGTAGGATCAGACAGGATTATAGTCCACCGGCTTTAATGGTTGTTTGAGGAAATGTATTGTACTAGATGTGTGCAATTATCCTTTTAATTACCAATAATGAGTTTGTGCATGCTAACATAATGAGTTGAGTCGTGATGTGTGTGCGGACCTTAATGTGAAGCTCATCAAGATGTAACTAGCTCTGTCACTAAATATCATCTGCTGACATGTTAAATGTCTCTTGTCGCTTCACCAAGCAGGAGCTCAACATGGAGTGGCAAGGAGCCTGTGTTGGTGGCCATTGTGTGTGTGTGTGTGTGTGTGTGTGTGTGTGTGTTTGTGTGCGTGCATGTGTCCATGTTATCTGCCTGTCACTTTTTTCACGTAATGAATTTCACTCTGATCAAAGAGAAATAAGACTATTTATTAACCTGTACTGTAAATATAGAGGGAATATGCATACAATATATTATTGACATTGCATCTTCTTTAGTAACCCTACATTATGTCTGGCATTGGCCTTCTTTGTTCAATTTCTTTTGTGTCGAGACACTCCTCTCTACTCTCCTCTCTACTGCCATAGGCTACCTCCACAACCACATACAGTGGTTCACACAGGCTCGCATTCCCCTCTACTCCCCTCATATGTTCACTGTTCTCTACCCCTTCCCTGTGAGTAGTGCGCTGGAGGGGGAGATGCGGGGTACTGGGCACACTATAAAACAATCTAAGAACTCATTGTTAGATTGTTTTATTGGAATACTTAAGATCTATGGCATTCCTCACTACACCATTTCTACACTTCTCATAGGCTCAGTGCTATTTTCCCAGCTGTGTTTAAAATAATAACACAATAATAACTTTCCAAATACACAAACGCATAATTTAAAGGCTAATTTTAATATACTGCATGCGTTTTTACATGGGGATCAATGACATTCTAACTGTAGTATGTGAACATACAACGATATCAGCATGAGGTTTGGCCATTATTCTTAGGAATAAACAGGTAGGGTCACAGCACACAATTGTAAACTCCACAAATTCCCCTGCCTTCCTCTAAGAAAACAGAACCCAGGAAATAGGTAGATTGGTATGCAAATTGTATACAGGAGGCTGTGTGCTTTCCGGCATGGTCCAAAATAAGGTGCTCCTCTAGAATAAACAGGCATTTTCAATAAAACATTACTTCAAGGCTATTGTAGGTAAGGTTCTTCAAGAGATCCACCTACTACCCTGTCGAAACCTAAAAACAAAATCTATATTCAGTCCTTCGCATGCTATCTGATATGATTGTAACTCTCTTACACGAATGTAATATTTATACAGGTTATTAAGTCTTGCAACCAGGACGGAAGGTCACGGGAAGGTGGCTGCAGCACTGTTCGATCTCCGGCCGGCTCGCGGATGTGTTGATGTTGCAGAACGGTATTGCCTTAGGCTACTGCTGTGGTACTGACCTTGCCTGGGACCTCAGGATCAGCTAGGAGCCCAAAACTGGGGCACCGGAGGGTGCCTTGAGACAGACTGTAGGAACATGGATAATAGATTGCCTTATGATCTTGTAGTCATTTTACTGCAGGCTATTTTGATTCCGGTGAAGGGGTTATGAATAGGATACCACTTCTGGAGCCAACAGTGCTCAGTTATTAATAGTGATAGTATGCAAACTGGTAGTGGATGTCGAGGAGACGATTCAGAGCAAATCACAGCAAATGGATGACAATTTGTTTTGAGAAGCATCTTTGTTTTTATGCTAAACTATTCACTTTTATTTGCTATTAGTAGTAGTAGTGCTGTAGTAGTTGTAGCTGTAGTAAGTCAGGTCGAGTCAAGTGTATTTATATAGTAGTAGTAGTAGATCGTAGTAAATGGTATAATAACTGAAATCAGCAACATGCCATTTGGCCACTCTGTTATGTGAAGACAAACAGCACCTTCCTGTTATTTACAGGCTGTGCCGTCTTCTGCCTTCCCACTGACTAGACTATGCCTTAAGTGATTTCTGAAAATGCGTGTAAAGAAATGTAAAAGTCTGCTGAAATTGTAAAGAATGCCGCAGCTTTTATGACCAGCCGGTTCCATGCCAAATTATCCAATGCCGCTTTCAATCAAAAAGTGAAGTGCTGCAAATACATCATGTCTGATCGTAAAAGCACCGCCTATTATCCTCCATTGTTTGCCATTATCTGCATCTATCTGCCATTCATATTACCTTAAAGGGAATGCGAAAACTGGTGTTGGCAGCATCGGGGCATGTGTGATTCAGGGTGAAAGCTCCGCGGGGTACAGTCATTTCCCCTGAATACATCACAAGCCAAGCCGCGGCACGCCTCCGGCTGACGACTGCCAACGACATCACTCAAGCCAGGCACCACACCCTTCCCCTTCCCCTCTCCCCACTCCACGTCATCCCTGTGGGATAGACCACGAGGGCGGGGTATAATCTATTGGGCTGGGTCTGTTTTGTTTTTTTCTCTTTGGATTGTTTTGTTTTATTTTTATATATATATATATATATATATATATATATATATATATATAAAATAGCACGTGCAGAATTTGGAAGCACCCAAGGCTGTTGACATAGCCCTGCCAAGTTCAGATGGTTTTATCACTGTGGGAGCTCGGCAGCAGAGAAGCCCGGGAATAGCTTTCATGTCTAATGTACATTAAAGACAGCCTCACCTTTGTCTGCGCTGATACTGTAGGTTACGGTTTAAAAGAGGGAGGTTGTACGTGGGAAAATGTGTGTGCGCGTGTGTTTGCATCAGCGCGAGTGTGTGTGTGCGTGTGCGTGCGCGTGTGTGTGTGTGTTAATGTCTTGTTTATGCAGGCATCTCTGCGCTCGGGCGTGCAGTAGGAAATCTATGCTAATGGTATTATTTCATCAAAAAAGTCAGAACCTTGAAAAGGCATCAACAACAGCAGAAAACGTGGGGAGAAGGATGGAGGCAGGGAATGGCAAGGACTTGGCTCAACCTTATTGTGCAGGCTCAGAGAATGAGTGAGCAGCATCCATTTTTCCCTTAATGAAGTTAGTGACCCTTTGAAAGGTGACACATTTACCACCCAGGGGATTTATACACTCCTGCTCCAAGGCTCCAGTTCAATATGGAGGACAGATTTGACTCAACGCGGGCAATCCAAATATATCCTCCCAGTTTATATCAGGCCATTCTTTTTCAGACACCGCTCTCATAATTAAAGCTAGCATCAGAGCACTGATGTGTCTTCTGTGAAAAGTCCATTTGTTATTTTATAATAATCTAGACACTGGAGTTTAGATTAGTACTGTGCCACTGATCCTCGCATAGTAGGGATGTTCCTTTAGAATTTCACAATACCGTGAAACGATAAACAATATGGCGAGAATAGAATCCGGGATTTGCACACAACTGGGGAGTAGCATAAAATAGAAGATGCCATAGTGTGTGAAGAGGCAAAAGAGGTTTCACTGTGCCTAGGACAATTCAATAATTGATAGCATTCTTACTAATGCAAATATGCTAAATTATTTCTGTGACAGCTTGAAGCTGAGGCCTGGAGGACTGATGTGGTGTTTCGAACGAGGACCCCTCTTTTTTGCTTTGTGCGGGCTAGGAACCATAACACTGCAGGCTTCTGGTTGCCTTGGCGCGTGCTGTTTTACATTCTAATTATCTACCTTGACAGGCTTTATTGCTGGGGCTCAATGCTGAGGCTCCATCCCTAACTAACACGTGATGCCAATGCAGGCATAATGAGATAAGATAGTTTGAGTGCTTAGCCTCACATGCAAATCAAACACCGTTACAGCTTAACTAGCATCATTGTACCAAGAACATGGCTAATATGTTATACCTGCTATACCAGGACAACAATATTGGATTCCGAAGCATTCATCTTCGACCAGATTTATTATCACGTCGGAAAGATCAAAGAGTTTTAAAGGGTGTGCTCAGTGACAGTGATTAAAACAAACAAGGCTTTGTTAAGATGTTCATTAAATATTTAATACGCTAAGGCTAATCTACGACACAAACAACCAGACGTTTCTCTTTTTTCATGCGTAATTAAGCTACAGGGAATTCATTGCATATTGTAGGTAAACACACAGAGTCAAGGGAATACCAATGGAAATTAATGTAAATGCTGTGCTGCTATTTTTCTCATTACAAGATAAAATGAAACATTTATAATGGGCTTTCATTTCACTAAAAGGCTGCCATTTTGCAGGTCAACCGCGTGTGAGAGGGCGACTTTATTCTATTTGCTTCATGATTCATGAGGTCAATCCATGCTTCCATGGGTAGTCACATATACAGTCAGTGGTACCTGCAGTAAGTGCATCTTTTGGGGGCAGACTGACTAAGTTCCCTTCTTTTCATTCCTTCCATCTCTCTCCCTCTCTCTCCCTCTCCCTCTCTCTCCCCCTCTCTCTCTCTCTCTCTCTCTCTCTCTCTCTCTGCCCAGCCATCGAGGTGAACCTGCAGAAGGCCCTGGCAGAGGCCTCTGAGAACTGCACCCAGGAGTGTCTGATCCTGGGCCATTCTGACAGCTGCTGGATGCCGCCAGCCCTGGCCCACTTCCAGTCTCCCGGCAACACCAGCCCCGCCTCCACCCCGACCAACACCGCGGCAACCAGCAGCCCCACCGTGACCCTGCCCTCCTTCGGGTTCCAGCAGAGCTGGGCCCGGGGACCCAAAGGCAACATGGCTGGCATGGGGGTCATGGATGGCCGTCACACCTTGGGCAGATCCGTGCCCAAAAAAGATGAGCTGGACAAAGGGATCAGCCGACCGCAGTTCTACAACACCCTGGACAGACACTCCTGTAGCAAGAAAGAGGACCCGGTCAAGGTCATCCCCCTGGCTAGCTTCACTTCAGCTGGGCAGCAGAACCCCTCCAATGGGGGCAGCTCCTCGTTCTTACATGAGCACCAGCTGTAGGAAGGGGAGAGATGGATTCTTGTGTTGGCCCTGCTCTGTCCATAGATGAGATTTCGTGTCTCGGGCGCTCTCTTCAGCGTACGTGTGCATGTGGGGGAAGTTACGTTGTGACACACTACGTCAAGGTTTATTATGTCGCAAGGGGGAGAGCGTCCGACAGCGGTTTGCATTAACAACGGCGGAAAACGTACGGGGAATTGTTCCAAAACTGAACATTGAGTCTTTACATAGCTGACCTCTGTACAGTATACTGTAGTAAATCAATGGTAGTTCTATACCAAAGTAGTTCCATCACTAAAAAAGACAATAAAAAATATAAAAAAAGACAAAACACAAACAAACAAACATAAAAGATAATCGTCATTGCCTGTTTGGTATTTGGTGTTTCATTACAAGAAAGGGCACTGTGCACTCTAAGCTCACTGTCCCCACTGGAACTGCAACTTAAAAAGACAATTTTCTGCGTATAAACAAATGCAAATGCGGCATATTGTGTTGAGTGAGCTAAATCAGGCTAAATGTTAATTGTGAGCTATGGGTGGATGGTGTTTATGTTCAAATTGTGGTGAATTATTGCTTTGTACCGTATAAGAAGCAGCTCAAGCTCCTTGTGGGGGTGGTGGTGGGGGCTATCCTGTCAAGTGTGCAAGTGCTGGAGTCTATTTGGGTTAGGGGACTGCAGAATGAGTCTACAATTCATACGTAGAATAATGGTTGGTATTCTGTTTTCACAGCACACTCAATAGTAATACACAAACTCAAATACAGTACACACGCACTCACAAATATAATACAACTGACCCAAAAACTGAAATATACAGTATGCACACACACAATATAGCAGTCTCAAATATATAAACACACACAAAATAGGATGTTTTCCATACAGTTACTCAGTTTTCACCGCCTCTATTAAGAACATGTTCATTCCCGGCATTAGCTCATTAGCTTAGCCTTGAAAGGCATAGACGGATGTGATCTGGAAACTAACCCTTTGTTTTCCTCTGCATGTTTTATTTTATTTCTCACATTCCCTGCTAAAGAACATCACCATAATAGGTGCTATGGAGCCAATTATGAAATTCTTGCAACAGTCTAATTACTGTGTGTGATCTTGGTAGTGGCTCTCAATGTGTTTGTATGGCCTGTACTGCTTCTCTAGGCTGGCATGAAGCACACTTCGCCTTATGATGAGGCAATGAAAAGGCATAGACACAAGCCCAAAAATAGAAGTTACAAGTGCTTAGCTCCTACGGAAACGTGTCATATCATTACAAAATCTAATGTTCACCATATTAATTATAATAGTGGATTTTTCCTGCTGCTCAGCTACCCTTTCAAAAGTTTATTCTCGCTGTTTCCCACTATGTGCCACGCTGCATCGGTCACAGTGGACCACAGTGCTACAACTTCTATTGGCTCCCTGCTAATAAATTAGTTTTGGTAATGTCATTTTCGCAGCCATTATGAGATCAGGCAATGCTTATGCCTTTTTGTTGGCTGGGGAGGAGGGTGGGGGCACTCTGGGTTAGGCGGCAGGCCCACATTATTGCATCACGGCCTTAGAATCTGTTTATGAGACTTGCTATTTTACTGAAACCCATTTAGTATCATTCACTGCTACAGCACTACAGCACGACAGTAAGTGACTTAGTAACAACTCTGATGAAAAATAATCTGTCCCCTCATCTAATATTCTGACAAACCGTATCCCAAATGGTACTGTATCTGCTCCAAGCCAGGCTTCTTCTATAGTCAGCTGTATGATTCATACTATCAGTTTAACTGTAGTATATTTCAAATTGGGACCACACCTAACTATAATGCAAGGTAGTGTTTTCTTGGGAAGGCACAAGTCAAATTGTGTTTGCACTCAGAGTGGCCACGCCTATTTTCGCTGACACTTGAGGTCAGGACTTCCATCATTATAAGGAGGATCTAGCTGTGAATTTATATCAGTAAACTGAACACTAAGTCAAGGACAAAGAAAAGGGCAATTCAATTTCACCTCAGTCAGTTATGACAATGAATTGCACAAATTTGATTCAAAACAAATTGAATGAATCCTCATATAAATCATATTAGTGAGTGAACATTTTGGAATTGAATTTCACGTAATTTATTTTAAATGCTTTTTTAATATATTATTTATTATTTTAAACTTTTGCCATTTTTTTATTTGTAAACATATTTGTATGCACAACTTTGAAATAAAAAAATCTGCCAAAAATATAAAATGTATAATTAAGCTCATATGAATATTTTAAAATTAAAATTAAAACTAAGAATTTAGCATGAGACACAATCATAGAGCCTAATAAATCAAAGTCCTTTTTCTTGCCAAATGATAAATCATTGTTGTGTGTCAGTGAAACAAAACTAATTTTAAAAAGACATGAAATCCAAATGTTTCAATAAAACAATACAGTTTGTATTAATTAATCAGACTGGCACAAACTTATACATTTACGGTTGTATCCTTCACTTTTTTGCCTTTCACTTTCTACGTAATACCAAGTAACCTAATTCAGATCATATGAAGGGCTTTAACAGTAGTAAATAATCTGCATGTACAAGTCAAGACAAGTAATTTTAGGTTTTGTCTGCAGTGACTACTTTTTTCCTTCATCAGATAACCATCTATAGGTACAACAAAATTAGGGGTTGTTCAAAGGAAACATAACATTATGTACAAACAACTAATGTACAAACATGTACATTAGTTTGGGGTTCTTATTAGGTTTAACAAACAACAAGTACAGTAGACCACACTGAAACTAATAATACCTCAAGAAGGGTGAATATTCATGACACTCCTGTCATTATTTCAAAACATCTGTAAAGTCTCACACAAATAATGAACGTGCACTGTTAGATTTACCGGTATTTCCCTTCAGCTAACTTAAATTCAGAAAAATAATCACCACATGGACCTCCTGTATCTATAATTGCATGAACATCCGTTTTGACAGTTGATTATGTAGCTCATACATCCGCCAAAAGAACCCATAGCAATAGTGGCGTTTACTACTTCCTGTTTGTCTGTATTTTCTAGAACAAAGCAATGTGACACAATGTACACTCAAACTTTAAGTGTGCATGACCGATAATGTGTACAGTTGTGATGCGCGGGTCGACCCAGAAAATTTAGCGGTTGGGTTGGGTGGGTCGGGTCAAAATATGGCAAAGCAGCATTCCAACAATAAATAACTACTGAACTATTGCGTGCAATACGCTTTGCTCCTTATGCTCTCCAAATTGTTGTGATTCATTAGGCTACTCACCTTCTCTTCCCCACTATCTCAAACACACACACACACACACACACAGACAGACAGACAGACACATGCACTGGAGGGTGCATATCTCCTGCCCTGAATGTCAATTAGCCTACCGAACTATAAGGGTAACTTACACGTACATCTGTCACATACTGTATCTCTCTGCACCCGATAAAACAATGTGTTAGCCTAAACCCAGACGCGCTAAGATTGTATTGTATTATGCTAACATAGCCTAATGCTAATGCTTAAAGCAAAACGATGGTTTGCGAGTCGGGTGGTTGAACACATTTTTGCAGGTTGGCTCTCATAGTGGGTTGGGTGGCCACGGTTGTAAAGATCCATGACCCGTGCATCACTAGTGTACAGTACACATAACGTGGTATTCTGTGAGGTAAATACAGAACTTCAACTGTACATAGTGGTACCTGAAGAAAAGGTTGATCCACAAGAAAAACTTGTAATAATGAATGGCATTAAGTATGTTGCTTTAGAAGGGAAAACATGAAATGACAAGACGACAATCTCTGTTCTGACATGAATGGATACATATGCATAATATTAATGAGGGCATATTTTGTGTATGTGTGTGTGAGTGAGTGTGTGTGTGCATGTATGCTGGCATGCACCTTGCCAGAATATTGTATGTACACACGTGTATCTTGTACAAAATATATCAAAATATGCTATAATGGTATAAGTGTATGCTTGTAAATTAGTCATTGGTGAGTGTAGGTCAAGGTTGCTTCATTTTGAGAGAAAGCTTACATAAATGCTTGCCAGCAGTTCTGTATTGGTCAGTTAAAAATAAAACATTATGTGTTGTCCTGCCTTTGTAAGATATCCCATTTAAATCTAGAAAAAAAATGACCTTCCATATGGTGAAATGATTTTTCTTGTCATTGAATTTTACTTGAGCCATTAAATATTGCGTCTTCAAAGTATGCATTGTGACTGTCCTATGTTTTCTTGTGTGGTTTAATTATTATTTGCCAGACTATTGTAATGTTAAATCACATGTAAGAAAGTATCATGCTACCAGTAACACGTGTATAGAATTGATAATTTGTGTTGGCTGTACTCTCACTCTACTTAAGTCACTGTCTGAGCAAGTAACCTACTTTTTAAAAAGCTACATTTTATTTTTCATGTCACAATGCACTGGAGACTGGTTGGGTTGCCAGTTGCCAGGAACAAATTACATAAAACATTCCTAAGAAAGAAAGAAGAACAATATATATACTGTATTATTGGATAGATGGATGGATTTTTGCCTGATGCACAATTGTATTAGACATTAGACTTGACTTGTGTTTTTCATTTCATAAGACCTGAACCCATCTGGTCTGGTGTCTGAGGACTGACACTGAGTTCTAAGCATGTCCTAATATGTACGGTACACTTGACAGGAGAATGAATTTTGTGTGACCAAAGTAAATTAATCAGAGGAAAAATTAAGTCCCAAATAATTCTGTTCTTATAACAGCAGGCTGTTTTGCCAACAGGTGTCACTCAGCCCCAATGACTTTTTCGGGTTTGAGGAATAACTTGCACTGGCCTTTGAGGATCCAGGGATACAGTCAAGAAAGGTGTTCATGAGGTAATAACTTTACCATTGCGTCTGTATGTGATGCATTTATATTAGTTGAAAGTCTCATTTAATTAAGGCTTTATTTTTTCCCCAGGCAGTATTTTGGTGCAGTTTGGAAAAAAAGGTGATGCTCACCAATGTCTCCCTGTATTTTCCTGAAGCCAATATACATTTCAATATTCCTTACTGCATTTAGGTGTATCATCAGACTATTCC
>JAODUG010061397.1:0-14432 GCA_027564795.1 Aphredoderus sayanus
TTTGTCAATAGTTGGACAGGTCATACACCAGCAATTGTAAGCAAACAATATTCTAAATAGAACAATCGTAGCATAATGTCATCATGTCTACTACCACGTAACTATATAAAGCACAATAGGTAAAGGCCTAACTAATGAAGTGCTTAGTACGTACGATTTTTTAATATATTTTTTTAAATATAGAAAGAGCGTAAGAGCAAGAGGTAAGTGAATGAGGAGTAAACGGGGGATTCAAAGTTGACAGTTTGAGATAGGAGAGAGAGCTGTGGTGGCGAGGTCATAGGTTGAGGTACCAAGGTGGATTGTGAAGAGATTCGTCTTGAGTCTTTTACGAAAGGGAGGTAGTGCTTCCACAGTTCTGACTGTTGCTGAAAGCTCGTTTCACCATTGTGGTACCATGACGGAGAATACGCGAGACTTTGATGAGCGAGTCTTGAGGCTTTGTAAAGGTGGCTTTGCCAGCCGGCCAGCCGACGTGGTAAAACGAAGTGCTTGGACTTGTCGAAGTCCAAATCCTGTAGTGTGAAAGGTGTTGTGACTGGTAATGACAGCAGCAATGACCTACCTAGAGGAAAATAGAGTAATTCCCTTCATAATCATAAAGGAACTGCTTGAAGAAACATTTGTACCCCATGTCAACTGAACTTTTCATATTTGAATAATGTTCAAACAATTCTAACCGCATCAATGGGAGCGGATATTTGGAATGTTGATAAATGTACGAAGGCACAATATTACTGCGGCGTGAACGTTTTTTCTGGTCATTGTGAGCCTTTAATTGAACATGTAATGCTCCAGATAGGAAACCACTAGTCTATATCTTCTTTAATCAGCACAACAGATTTCAGCTGTGCTAACATAATTGCACAATTTTGTAAACCGATGATTCAAAAAATTTGCAATTATGTTAGCACAGCTGAAATCTGTTGTGCTGATTTTGTTTTACAATTCTTAAAATGGATTAGCTGACCCAACATGCCACAGGAGCACATAGTTACTGAAAATATGCGCCTGTACGCCTATGTAGGCAAGCTATAGGAACCATTTTCAATGTCTAATGTGCAATCCCAACAATGAAATTAAACCATTTTGTTGCATTTTGGTACTGCGTCCAGACAACACCTTTAACCTGCTGTTAGGTGAATAGATGAAACTGAGCTTTATAAGGGGCCGAGAGCCGGAAAACGATGACAACTCGGTGTGTCAGCTATTTGTATAGCAAAAAGAAGTTACCTATTTAACTATTCAATCTATCCTCACAAACTGCTTCCCAAGTTTGGTGGATATACTTTTTTTAAATACTTAGATCACTGTTGTGAGCTTTGCATTGTTGCAGTATGTCGCTCATGCGTCAGTGTGCACAAGTCCGTAGTTACACTGCCACATACTGGCCTGGCATACAATACTACAGTGTTTTCACTCCTTTTTTGCATTTCCTTGTGGATATGGAGCTCCTCTCTAAACACTGTCATGTGGATATAAAACATTTTCATAACGTAGCACTGTACAGTGCTACGTTATGAAAATAGCATAGGAATTACTTTTTTGTTTTAAAAAAACTGCATTGCTGTAAGGACATGGTCTTATTTTAATATGCATAAAGTTAGCTTTGCCACTATAAACAAGGACATTTTTAAGTGACCCCAAACATTTAACACTAATATACGAACAGTCATGTTAGTGTATGTGCGCATGGTCATAAGAGAATACACACACACACACACACACACACACACCGTGAAACTACCAAGGTCTTGACGGGAAAGCAAAGGGAAAAGCTCAATGTCAGGAAATCAACTTTGGGGGGTGGGGGCTCTTGGATCGTGTGTGAGAGAGAGAGAGAGTCAGGGAGGGATGAAGAGAGATGATACCATTGGGAATAGTTGTGTGGGTTGTAGAGAGAAGAGGGATAACTGATCTATTGTTTTTTTCCCTCCTCTCTCGCTCTCTGAATTCATCACCCACACCCATGCATCGAACATAAATTTAAAAACCAGCAGCTCGACAAGGCTATTTGTGTTTTGTTAACTTTGGTGTGTGTGTGCATACGTGCGCAAACACAGTTTTGTACAACATTGTCAATAAAGGTATTGTGTTTTACACTGAAGCCCTGCAACAGGACTCTGAGCGCACTATTACTTAAGGGCATTGAACGTATAGTGTTTTTCTTTTCTGTTAGCTAACTGTTCTACTACATACTTAAGTAGTAGAAAAACAAACAGGAAAATTAATAGAGATGTTGGGAGGGTGATAGAGAGTGTGGCCCTGTTTGGTGCTATAGTGGAAACCAGGCTAATGAGTTGAACAGTGAAACAGGACACTGCTAATCTGGTTATATCTCGTCCAGTTTCTGTGTTTGTGTGCATATGGGCTCGCGAGTGTGTGCGTGTGTATGCCATTACAGTATGTGAGCACTCTATTCTTCTTCAGCGGTACTGTGTATATTATGCCTTCCATAATTATCGTACAGTGTCTGAACCTCCTACAGTAGATACACAAACACACGCATATTGATCGCCAACTGTCCTCCGCAAATTCAAATTTCACTGGAAACATTCTCACACTAGAATCTCTCTCTCTCTCTCTCTCTCGCTCTCTCGCTCTCTCTCTCGCTCTCTCGCTCTCTCTCTCTCTCTCTCTCTCTCGCGCACGCGCGCACACTGGTCTTTGCATTGCTCAAAGTGAGGTGGGTGTGTCAGCGAGATGATTAAATACAGCATCTGCTGCGCGAACTAGCGGCAGCACCAATGCCTTATGACTGTTTGTGTTTGTGTCTGAGTGCCTTCCAGATGAAGGTTGCTTCATATCGGCTGCATTCCCGTGCGCTCAGTCTGCTCCACACGAACACACACCACACACTGTGGCATACCACCAGATTCGTGGAGAAGGACTCAGGTTTTACAGTTTATTTTTTATTTTTTTCCCCTGTGCATGTGTATTTGTGCGTAGAGTGTGTGTGTGTGTGTGTGTGTGTGTGTGTGTGTATGTGCGTGTGCTTTCAGGCACATTTACAGCCTTTTAGCTGATTTACAGCCTTCTTTTCTGCCGCCTGTTTTTGTGGACTCGAGTTGGGTTTTAGCTCTGTGTACGTGTGTGTGTGTGTGCTCATGTGTGTGTAAGTGGATCTTTGCCAGGGCTTAGGGCTTGGCTGAGAGAACGCCTCAAACCAGTTTACTCTGGTTGTGCAGTGGAGAAGGCTGTGGGCGGGACAAGTGCCTGTTAAAGCTGCAGAGCATGTCTCGTGTGTTTCTGTTTATCTGCCTGTCAGTTGGCATTATGAATATATGTGTACTGTATGTATGTCGGGTATGAAACATTTGCATTCAGTGAGGCTGATAATTCAGACCCGCACTTCATTGTTTTGGCCAAGTTGACACGGCTTGTTGTAGGCAGTCCTATTTGAATATTTGTGCACAAGTGATGTGAGTTTGTGTATTGGCACTGGAAGGGCCAAGTGCTTTAAGAGCCTCTCCCAGTGCTTGGATTTTGAAGGAGTGCATGAAAGAGAAGATAGGATTAGAGACTGAGCATGTCTGTGTGGAGAGAATATGTTTGCTTCCTAGCAGCAGGATGACCCAGATGACTGTCAGTGCACTGGCTTTTTTATTAGATTACTGGCCTCTCAGTGCAAACTACGGGACTCTCTGTGTACGTTTGTATGTGCCGAGCTAGTCCAAAACGGCGGTATAAATAAGGTTATTGCTAAATGTCATCTGCTCAACATAAAGTGGTTTTAATAAAGTCTCTCTGTCTGAATGTTGTCACACAAACTGTACATAAACTCCTCATGAATATGAAAATTAAATACACTTTTCAACATATGTTCATAAATTATGTACACAACTATTAGTAAAGCTATTTGGGGGCTACATAGGAGGCTGGGCTGTTGTTCATGTCTTGACCACACTATTTATTATTTTACCAGAATTTTCCACTGTTCTAAAAAAATAAATAGCTTGTTTTCTCTGGGCAGATTTAAGCCTGGTCTGGTCTGGTTTTGTCAGGCATTTCCTGGGTTCCATAGAGAGTTAAGGGTGCCGGTTATAATACATTTGACTTTTTCTGTGTAGTCAAGCTCTATTTGTGTGTTTTGCAGGAAGCCTTCAGGTCACGCTGATAAAGAGGTGATGGCTGCCACCGTCCTAACCTCACTGTCCACATCTCCTCTGGTGCTCCACCCTGCCTCCACAACCACAGGTAGGCCTAACAACAACACCTCCTTGGTCCCTCCACTGTTTAATAACCGGTTGACACGTGTGTTCAGGGATATGAATTGACATTATCATTAAAGTCCCTATGTTCCTGTTTCCATCTCTCATTTTTACAGATTTTGTTGCTGTTGCACTTTTTTGGACATGCCCTGACTAAATGTATTGGGGGTGGCAGAATAGGCCAGAGATGATTGGCTATAGTCCAGGAACGATGTCACACCTGGGGCTTGTTCTACTGTACACAATCACTTTCAGGGGAATTCTGTGGGATTTTGGCAACATTTTTAAGCAGATTTGAGATATTTAAGAATTTCTTCATCCCTTTCAGGTTCCTTTTAAACAAAAATATAACTGACTACATAATAAGAAAAATCTACAACAGGGGACCTTTTTTTAATTATTCCATTTTTAGACATGCCGTGCATGTGGGTGCAGTATCCAGTTTGAACACTTGTTCAAACTGGCCTGTTTGTTTCTCCTTTTTTCGTCGTTGTAAAAACTGTAGAAATGGAGGAGTGGTGTTGTCCTAACAGCACTGTGATAGTCGGGAGTTTTTTTAGCTCGTTTTCTCATTCAAACATGTCAGTTTTACTTTGTGGAACTTAAATAGGTCAGACTACTTGGTAAACTCTGATTTGCTGAATCTGGTCCTTACCTAAGGTGAACTCTAGCACAGATAACACTGGGACATGTCAAGCCATACACATCCATTAAATATCTCATCACTTGTGGTTTCCTTTTATCTCGGCATCTATGTGTTTACCAGAGCGCAACACTTGTTGCCAACTGCCCAGCCTTGACCCTGGTCACCATAGCTCCTGTTGCTGTTGCTATCGCTGCTGCGGCTGCCATCACCATGCCAACCTCACCCGACGGTCAAAGTCCTGTCTGCTATTTTTGGCATGCTGTTTTTGCAAGGCTACAGGGCTGTGTTTGTGTTTTCAGTTAGACTACATCGTGGAGATTTCAAGACTTAAAGACTAGGACTCACACATATTTCCCCTGAGACCAAACTGCAAGGGGATCTCCTGGGATATGGGTTTTTACTGTTGAAACCAACAGTCATTAGGTCTTGCCTACTGAGAGGATGCTGTGGTTGTTTGGTTAGTTTGGTTAAACACTCAACTGTGTGGAGAACAGGGATGTTGTCCTGATGACTCTGTTTACATAGCCACCAGTTACATTTCTAAACTAGTAACGTATTGGCCTATTTATTAAACGGACAAAATATTCTTTCTGTACATGAGAGCATTACTCCAACTGCCTGTTTGCTGTCTTCAGAGCCACCCCATAACCCCCTAATGCCTCTTGGAAGGCGAGTTCATAAATTAAATTGATCTTTGTACTTTTAGCTGTACTTTGTACTTTTTTTCATCTATTAGGCAGCTTGTAACTATCCATATTACGGGCATATTTTATTTATTTTAGATTAAAACATACTTATACAAGCTAATCCTCCCAAAAGGCTGTTTTTCTCAAACCCGCCTGGTTCCTTTTAAACATTAAGCAACAGCTGAAGTATATTTTGGCTTGTATTACTGAAACACTTTCTCTCTCTGTGTTAGTGATAAACTCATGTCAACTAAGCAATTTTTCCCCCCAAGCTGCCGTCCTGGAGCCAGCGAGCAGGGGTTGGAAGGAACCTCTGTCGACCAGCTACAGCAGCTCTACCAGCGGTAACTGGAGTTGGGATGCCAGCGACCAATCGGTGCCCTCCACACCGTCCCCTCCACTCTCCAACGATGCCAACAAGAGCTTTCTCCTCTCATCCCATGGTGATGATGTCAGCGAGGACGGTCCAGAAACAACGCACTTCCTGTTTGAGGACCCGATACCCCGGAAGCGAAAGGTGAGGATAGGGGCTGAAAGTGACATTTGTTTATTGACATGACAAGGTGTGTTTTGCCTTCATGCAATAATGAACACAGAGGATCAACAATGCGAATATATTCTAAATTAATTTAAAGTACTGATGCAAATATGGAGTAACTGTTCTTGTTCATTGTATACAGTGTATTGTTGGTTTGCAAGTAAACACTAGTAAGTTATGTAAAAAGTTAATTTCCGGTCCATAATCCTGGGCCCAAGAGCACAGGTCCCCAGCTATGAAGACACCATTGTATGCGATCCCCATGCCCAAAACAACAGTAACAAGAGATTCTACCAGAAACATATAAAAATGTGGTTTGAATCATAGGAAGCTCTGCATCATTGCAGATACCTGCAAAGGGAAGAGCTGCGGAGTAATACATGTGGACTCCGAAAAACTCCCAAGGGATCTATAGGGTGGATAACGTTGAGGAGGAAGAGTGGGTTAGAGCATGGGGTAGCAACACGGGGGAAAAACAACTTCACTAGACATTACTTTGTTGCACAGTAATTGAGAGCACACATATGTGGGAGTGAAACATGAGCCTGCAGTTGTGGGCCAAAGAAAAACAGTGCGCCGTACAGGCCCAGAACGACTGCAGGGCCGACGCTGCCAGAAACCCTTGTCATATCACAGATACGCAGGCAGGAAATGAAGAGCACAGGCACAAGGGGGACAAACGACAGTTCTACAAGTTGTGAGGATGAGGGCTAACCTCTTGGCTAGCAATGTAGTTTAGCCGTCCTGAGAGGTCTAAGCTGTCTAATAGCAGCAGCTCCTGTGGTTGTAGGCTGTTTGATTCTTTGCTGGTTGTACGTTAAGAGGATTATTAAGTGTGGTAATCATCAGCCTTACTGTAACTGTGTTAAGTAGCAAGGAAAACACTTAGGGCATTAAGTGATTTGGTTGTTTGTTGCATTAAAAATCAACTTTAATTTTGCTCAAGCAGGCTTCTGAGTTTAAATGGGGGAAGGGGGGGGGGGGTTATAGGCAGATTCACTCATCAACACTTGGGTAGCATGTGGCCAATAAAGGAGAAGAAAAGGAAGTCTGAGTCAGTGGCAACTAATCTGCAGTACTATACTGTAGGAGAGGGTTAACCTCCTCAGTGATAAACCATGGTGCGATCTCTGCTCTCCCACCCTTTCACTGGAGGCTGGTAGAAGGGCTGTGGGAGCACTCGCCCGCTGTCTTTCATTAGCAGTGATGCAGGTTGCGGCCTGCCTGTGCCAAACCTGCGCGCCTGTGGTCACCGTGGGGTGGGAGGGGGGAATTAATTGACATTGAAACACGTCCATCCATCTGATGATATGAGTTGTGCGTTTGATGCAGGTTAAAACACGGCCATTGTTGCTTCTTATTTGTGAATGCGGGTGGAAATGTGTTTGTGTTGAATTAGCCAGCAGGAATATTACAATTGCAAACATTTATAATATTCCTGCTGGTTAATTAGCCAAACCTAAATGCTAGCATTCATGCTGCATGGTAGCATTTCATTGTTATGATTGTTAAGCCATACTGTGTGTGTGTGCGTGTGCGTGTGTGCGTGTGGCCAGAATAGGTAGACGGTTGTTACTATAAAACATGAAGGTACCATGAAGTGGACAGAGAGGTGTAGAGTTTCTTTCTTTATTTCTGTCTCTCTGTTCAAGTCGTAACTTGTCTTGTATCATGTTCTTATTTTAGAGGCTCGCTGGTTTAATCTCTCTCTAATGGGGTGTAGTGTTTGGCCCCCAGCAGTCTGGCACTAACTCCCCCACGAAAGCCTTCTCTATAGGGATGCCAGTTACAGGGGGAGCATGCTGTAATACATACATGCTGGTGTGCTCTGCAGTAGCTGGGTTTATTTGACTTTCTCTAAAAGTGAAAGGAGGTAAAAAGATGTTAATTGACATGAGTTTATCACCAACACAGAGAGGTGTTGGTGATAGTAACACTATCGCTAATTTTTTCTTTTTTATGTTGATCTGACAAGATATTAAGAAATTTGATTGGTTAATTTGATTGACTTAAGCTGTAGAGCTATGTCCATTAGCACTACGTGGCTTAGTGCATGGTTGGAGACGATACCTACATTTTGAACCAAGGTTTGACACATTTTCCAGCTGATTATGTACTGTAATGTCATACATCTCACAGTGGTGTAATGATGTGTACTGAAACTCATCATGTCTGGAGCACTTTAACCCTTGATCCATAATATTGTGCTCTACTGTATGCTGTTTTTCAGAACTCCATGAAGGTGATGTTCAAGTGCTTGTGGAAGAACTGTGAAAAGGTCCTCAGCACTTCCTCAGGGATCCAGAGACACATCCGCACCAACCACCTGGGGTGAGTCGCACGCCCGACTAGAGAATATAAAAACTCAGCAGATGCACCATGGGAAGGATCCAGGTAGCAGCATGGACTTCCACTTAAAAAAAAAACACTTAAAAAAACAATAAGGATACTCCAAAGTTCCGGAAAGAACAACAACTGGAATAGTTTGGATATACCAAAATAAAAAGCTCCTGGGGTTGTGTGTTTTGTTATTTTAATTAAATAATGTAATATTGAGCCAAACATGTGACACCACATTTGCAAGTTTTGCACTGATCTTTTTCATGGTACTGTGTTATTCACCTGTTTACAATGCACGAAGGTCAAACCTGGCAACTGTGTGTTTACACAACCTGTCATCTCAGGAGCAACAGATAATTAGTACTGGTTAGTGTGTAGACGCTCTGCTTGTCCCAGAGGTCACCATTCCTACCCATAGGCACTGCCGCATCTATGCCAGCAGGTGTCAGTATATAATCAATGACCCACGGTTTTCTGAGGAAAGTGGATGTTTAAGTCATCTTTCAACTTAAATTATAGCATTTTTGATGTTATGTTGTTTTTAATGATCAAGGCAAGATAACTGTAGTGTAATAGTACTGACTTACTATTTATAGTCATTCAGTTATGACTTTTAATTTGTAATGTTTTTATCACAAACAATAATTACTGCTAAAACAACTTTCAGTGAGAAGATAATTTAGTTAAGAATATAAAGATTCTTTACCTCAAAAAATGTGTGAGCCGTGATCATCAGTAATGTTGTTTAATGGTTAGGAGGACATTCTTGTGCCATATTGTGCCTCATACTTGACCTTGTTGTAGCATATGGCATGCAAGACTGAATCTTACTCTTGGCTGGACATGATGGATGTGTTTAGGCTGTATGAATGTAGGGGTATACTCTGAATTCATGTTTTCAAGGCTATTTCCTGTGTTCCTGTTCCTGTGTGAAACCATAGTAAATATTTTTATTCTATTTCTAGCTAGAAGCTTAGAGTGGTCAAGTCCTGCTGTGAGTCAAGTGTTTGTCCAATCTAAAACAGGACAGGTATCCTAACAACTGTGGTTAGCCATGGCCCTTATTACAAGCCTTCTCTATGTCTTTTACCCATATCCTGGCTTTCACTGCCCTCTGCTGTTGGGAAGAGTAAATACCATGACCATCTGCCACACTGATGGTTGGACACGAGCTGCTAATGTGTTTTTACTACAGTTTGATACTGAAGTAGCCTTAATCCCAGTATAACATCTAGTGGTTGGTATCATTACCAACTCAGACAACATTTGAATTCAGTAATTTGTACTGTACCGTATGTTATAAACACAGAAACACAGTTCTGTACCGTACAATATGTATTACCTTGTGTTGGCATCAGAAATGTTAGTGCTAGAAGTTTCCCAGCGCCTGCTAGTTGTGAGTCCAAGGCCAATTTTCTAATCCATTCATGTACTGCACCCCCTTTCAGACGGAACAGCGATTCAGACTACAGCGATGGTGAGGAGGACTTCTACTACTCAGAGATCGAGGTGAACATGGACAGCCTGACGGAGGGCCTGTCCAGCCTCACGCCTACTTCTCCCACCACGGCTGGCCCTCCCCCCATCTTCCTGCCCACGCTCCCCAACGTGCCGCGCTCGCAGCACATCAGCATGAGCAGCCCGCTGAGCCACGCCCCCACCCTGCTCAGCCAATCGGCGCCTTCCACCCTCTGCCACATTCGTACAGACCACGCCTACCAGGTAGCAGGAATACACACAGACACATTATCAGTACTACTTCATTATAGTATGGTAACAATATGCCACTAATGATTGTATACTATCATCAAACCAGTGTTTTCCTTGGTTTTCTTTGTTCCCCTATGACAGTGTTTCACCAATCTTTCATAACTGTCCAGTTTCCCACACATATATTGTGTAACCCATTGTATGTGTCTAAACTCTCCTAGTTTAGGTTGTCATTTTGACTGACATTCGCACTGGCTGATAGTGGGCGGTTCTGGTCTTTATGAGTCACCAAATACAGAATTTTGGAGTCATATAATCACCTTCTTCAGTCCATCTCTTTTCTCTTACTGTCTGGCTTCCATTTTCTGCCTTTTCACTGGCCTATGGTGTTGTGCGTGCGTGTGTGCGTGCATGTTCCAGGCCACTGCTCCAGTGAGTATCCCAGTGGGTCCAGGGTTGGCTGGGCTGGGCAGCGGTAATGGGACAGGCTCTGGCACTGGGAATGGGACTGGTATGAGTGTTTCCTGGCAGTCTCCCCCTGTTCTTTTCAAAGGCCTATCGGTGAGTCAGGCTTACTTTCCCACTCACGACTCTCTCCAAACCCTTTTCTCATTGCCATGTTGCCTTCATAAATGTTTCTGTCCCTCATGTTTCTCATTGTTCCCTTTGCCTGCTCTTTTCTAACATTTCTTACTTTCCTTATTTCATCACATCACATATCATAACCCTTCCAAGTTTTCCACTAGCCTTGGGATTCAATACAATGCATGCAACAGGACTGGTGGCTTAGTCATATTTTTTGTCATATTTTTCTATATAAAGTTTCTATATGTATTGTGTATATAAACATTTATTGTATTTGGTATGATTTTATTAGGGATGCACCAATATATCCGCCTTGCCTCAGTATCTGCTATCAGCCCTATGGAAGGCTAACAGCCTTGATGACTGTAATCTGCCTATCAGCTAAGATGATGACAATCACTGGTGGCAGTGGCCGATGTTTATTTGTTGTGTCACATTAATTTTGCCCTGGCTAAATTGGAGAAGATCCCATACCTTGATTGGTCAATGGGGTATCTGACAAATCATGCTTCATGGAGAGTAAATACTGTAGGTACAAGTACAGCTTCTACAGACTCGTTTCTGCAGTGACAAGTACAATATTGTGTGTGAACCCTCTCCAAATCTGCAGGGCCCACTGGCTCATGTCCGGACAGTGAGCATTGGGGAGAAGAGACAGTCAACACCCAGCGCACACACCTCTGTTAACAAGACCCATGCATTATTAACAGCTGCACCCAAACCCACCCCGGGAATAAGGTACATAGCTGCATGTGTGGGGGAGTGTTAGCATGCCTGCACGCTTGTTATGCATTCATACACATCCGCATGAATGCAAGTCTCTGAGTTTATCCTCATGAATGTGGGTGTGAGGCTATCTCTGTGCTTTTGCTTACCGTCATCTTTGCTGTTGCCAAGGAAACCCCGGGGAGAGGCAAAGAAGTGCCGAAAGGTGTATGGTATGGAGAAGAGAGACATGTGGTGCACTGCCTGTCGCTGGAAAAAGGCCTGTCAGAGATTCACCGACTAACACCCCCAGTGTTTCACTGGAGACAGACCCCCGCTTCATTCAGAGATTCAACAAGGTGGTCTTTCTTGGGGGTGGGTCTACTTCTTCTTCCTCCAGCCCAGCAGAGGGCAGCATCGTTTTCAGACAAAGAGAAAACAAAACCAGGTTATAGACACAAACACAAAACACAAAATGTCAAAAAATATATATTGGCAACCTCAGCGAAATTTTTACTTTGTGAATCAGAATAAGAAACATTTACATTTAATTTTTTTTCAGAACCATCTTGGTTTATCCTTTCATGGTCTCAAATCAAGGCAATATTTGAAGACCTACAATAAGCTTTTTGTTATATTCTTCTTTTTCATGGTCATAGTATAATGTAAGCTACTGTTGTAAAGGGTTGGATCATGATCTACATTTGCATGATGTTTGTCAGAGATACAAGGTTTATTTTCTTTGTAACGCCTTAATACAATATCAATTTTCTGTTGTTACTGTTTAACAGACAGCAAAGTTACCAAAAACAATTATAATCTCTCTTGCTGTAGCCTGTTCATTTACAACCAACTGGTTACATTTCCTGTAAATTTGACAGACACAAAACCCTCTCAACAAGTTTTTTTTTCCTTCAAATTAAATCTTTCAAATTTGTTTTTCTATACTTTTTAAATATATGCACCTTTTATGAAATATGTCTACTCTCAGTATCACTGCAAGCACGGTGTACTGTATGCCCAATGGAGTGGACTTATATTTCTCAGAGTTTATTTTCCACAACTAGTTGCTGAGACAACTAGCAGTTGCACTGTGCAATCAACAGGATTACAATATTTAATTCCCTGCTTTGAGTCGCATTTTTATTTTGTTGCTTACAGCTTAGATGCATTTTTTTATTCAATTGGTTGCCCCATCTGATTGATATGTGAATTATAACTGTCCTTTTTTGTTTTAACTTACACACTTGTAACCAGGAATTGTTACAATCACTACCTGATTTTAAATTTCAGATTCTAGCTCAACTGATATCAAATATGTAAAAGCAGATGCCGCTTCTATTGTCTTGAATACTACGCCTGAAGATCCAGGATTAGCTAAATCATTTAAATGATTTTTTTAATCATGTCATAGGCTCCAATATTTCTTTTCCTGAAATGTTTTAAAAAAAATCTGTTCCCTCTCATAGATTTCAAAATGAAATAAGTCACAGATAACACCACATGGTAGCCCCTGTCCAAAAACGCCATGTAGTGTAGTCCCAGCACAATTTTATTAAACAGTTTTGGGATTAACCAAAGAAAACATATTTTTTAAATGTAATGTAACGTCATGTGATATTGATGATGGAATGATATTGGAGGAATCCAATTTTAGGTGTATAATTTATTATGAGCAAACTCGCATTACAATGTGCAAACCTGGCAATGTTTTGATCCACCTACGAAAGTGGCACTTATCTAAATTACCACATTGTGTTGTTTTGGTCTATTAGGTATTCCTATGAACCCCCCCAGTTATTGAATCAATATCACACGAGAGGGAGTGCTTCTGTACTGGAGTGGGTATCAGCCCTGAGCTGAGGCAGCATGCAGAGGGCCAAAGATGATCACAGCCATGCTGATATCCACCAGCACTGAGACCCTCCCTGTCATGTCCCCCCAAAATCATAGACCTCTGGCAACACCTGATAATGTAGGTCAGATGTTAGCCTACTTTCAGTAATGCATCACAATGTGCATAATGATCATGTACTACTAACTGCATATTTATAGTCAGTATGTACAGATGATCTGCAATTGAAAAGGAATTATCAATTTTAGATTTGTTTAAAAAAAATAAAAGCGTTACCTCTCTGTTTTCATTTAGTGGTTAGTAGATTTCCCGGGTAATATTCTGTCCTTGGTTAATGACATGGGGAACTATTTGATATTGCCTCTAGATGAAAATGAACACAGAATGACACGCAATACTGTACACCAGTAGTCAATGTTGAGAACATGGGCAGTTTGTGAATGAAGCCACATTCAAAGCCAGCATTCAAAGGGCTTTAGAATAATAGAATTTCCACATTATATTTTCCTGGTCATTGAAGCTGCTTCCTTAATCTTGGCTTAGCTGCGAGAAGTGGGCTTGTCTCACAAGCTGCTTATTGCTTGTTGGCAGCAGTGCCATTAGTGAGGCCACCATAGAACTACTATTCTTTCTCATACTAGATCAACTGATAGAAATCAAAAAGTTAATTGTCTGTGATTACGTTTTTCCTGTTAACGGATTTAGAGATGTGATTGTAGATGTATATTTTTGCAGAGAATTGTCGTTGCACCATTTAATTGTTACCAGCTTTTGAATGTAATCCTGCTGTGTCTCCTCCATCCTCAGTGATCGCCATGGCAACACATCTCTACAACACACCCGAACTTTCATATTGTGCCTGTTGCTTTTGCATATGAGCAAACATTCTTTAAGTCACGACACGTGTCACTTATTATGTCTCTGTTGCCATAGGGGGCGACAGCCAGGTGACCTGTCATCATCTCTTAAAGAACAGATGCCCAACTGTTAATTGGGGGCAAACACCTCTGTATTAAAACCACCATCATAACATTTGCCATCATCCCAGTCTATTACTTAGGCCTCAAAGATAAGCTAGTTCTCTCTCTCTCTCTCTCTCTCTCTCTCTCTCTCTCTCTCTCTCTCTCTCTCTCTCTCTCTCTCTCTCACACAAACA
>JAODUG010061407.1:0-14431 GCA_027564795.1 Aphredoderus sayanus
CTGATAACCTAACACCCCCCCCCCCCCCCCCTGACAGGAGGCGTGTCTGCAGGGCAACCTGATCGCCAACTGCCTGGAGCAGCTGTCGGACCCCCACCCGCTCCTGCGCCAGTGGGTGGCCATCTGCCTGGGCCGCATCTGGCAGAACTTTGACTCCGCCCGCTGGTGCGGTGTCCGGGACAGCGCGCACGAGAAGCTGTGCACGCTGCTGTCGGACCCCATCCCCGAGGTGAGGCCACGCCCCCACCCCCATCCACCTCACCCCCACCTGTCCAGGGGGAGACGCGGCGGCCGAGGGCCTTTCTCGCACGCACGCGTACACACACACACACACACACACAAGACACACACACACAAGACACACACAAGACACACACACGCACGCACACACACACAAGACACACAGACACACACACAGACATACACACAGACATACACACACACGCACAAACACGCACACACAGACACACACACAGACATGCAAAGACACACACAGACATGCACACACACACACACACACAGACATGCAAAGACACACACAAACAGACACACACACACACACACACACACACACACGCACACACAGACATGCAAAGACAACGCCTGACAAGCAACATCTGTTGCTAGTGGAAACATCCTCTCCCGACAGACGGCTGCTTTGGTTGCAGGGTTGAAACTTAGGTCTGAAATGCCCTTCTGTCTGATCATACACACACTCACCAACCCCAGCACCCACCTACACACTTGCCTCTGCATAACCAGACCCTTTTCCTCCCCTCCCACCCAAACACACCCTTCCTGTATATATTGGAGACACCGTGTTTGCCTTCATGTCCTTTTGAAGTTAAGCTAGCCTTTTCATTTCCTCAAGGAAGTTGCAGGGATCATTTGATGCTGCCCAACCCTGATTGGTCCAAATTGAATAAACGAGGCAGCTGAAACACAACATATTTACGCAAATAAATGACTGCAGACATCAATTAACAGTTCTCCTAATGGGAGCAGATGTCCGTATCTGCCAATGTGCGTGTTGCCCTAGAGTCTTGAGGAGATGAGTTAGGAAGACGGAGGGAAATTAACGAGGTAACAGAGGTGAAGAATGAAAGGGAGAGGAGCTGGGTGCACAGTGAGTCAGTGAATACGAGGTTTTAATTAAATTTGAGGTACATTTTGACAGCACTGCCCCTAGAGGACACGGTTATTTATTTATTGTGTTCAACTTCCGTCTGGCCAAATGCCATCGTACAGACAGACTTTGTGCAGGAGGTCATTTCCAATTTCCCTCCAATAAATCTGATTCACGATTAATTTACAGCAGTAATTAACTGATTTTTTGTTTTGTTTGTCCCAACAGTACTGAGTCATGGTTTTGAATTAGGGTTCGTTATTAGCATGTTATCCAGCAGGAATACATACTGGCATTTGAAGGAGACTGCACTGGTTTTCTTGATGTTGAACAAAGTATATTACCGTTAGCCTGTCACTGGATGAAATATAGAGATTACAGCATTGTCTGTATTCTGTGGAATGTGCTAAGATCCTACATAAGCGATCACTGAGTAAAGGCAGGTGCTGGATCACTGCTTATACTATCTGTTACAATGACAAAATATGTACCCAATGATCCTCTTGCTATTTATTGGTTCAACTTGGGAACCCAAGCAGTAAGAATTGAATACAGCCACTGAATACATTTTTCATCTTGAACATTTAGCATATGATTAAGTCAGTGGCTTAAGTAGAGTTCCATTTATCAATTTAAGACCCAGATATGTTGCCCATTCAGTATAGCTGCACCCAAGGCCAGAAGTGAAGAGACCCATTGCAATAAGCAGCCCAAATAAGTGTTCCTTGGCTCTTCCTACTGTGTTTTTTAGGTGAGGTGTGCAGCAGTGTTTGCTCTGGGGACATTTGTGGGCAACTCTGCCGAGAGGACAGACCACTCCACCACCATCGACCACAACGTAGCCATGATGCTCGCCCAGCTCATCAATGATGGCAGCCCTGTGGTCCGCAAGGTGGCTGGAACCAACACACGCACACGCACACACACACACACACACACACACACAACAGACGTGGAAAAAAGCAGTCAATGCCGCTATGACAATGAAAATCAGGAATAAACGGAGACTAATACAGTAGCGTCCAACAAAGAGTGTCGAAATAAAACCTAACTCTCCGGTTGTCCTTCTGGTCAAACTGACCCAACACACTAGCTCTTTGTGTCAGATAGAGGGCGCTAAACACATATGATGTGCACTGCTGGCACAGCAAGGTGTGAGTTTGAAAATCGAGGACAACAGGAGGGTTAAAAGGCACGAAAAAAACAGATAAAAAAGAAAGAAAGAAAGAAATACACATCACTGACACTAAAGAGATCTACACCATCAGATGGCGCCGTCTGTTGGCATATAGCGGTAGTGCGTTTGAAACCAGAGGGTTAAGTAAATGACAAAATGACAGTGCTGACCATGTGTGTGTAATTGTGTGCTACAGGAACTGGTGGTGGCACTCAGTCACCTGGTGGTCCAGTATGAAAGTAACTTCTGTACAGTGGCTCTACAGTTCATAGAGGAGGAGAAGAACTACTCTGTGCCCTCGCCAGCCAGCATCACAGGTAAAGAGAGAGAGAGAGAGAGATACCAAGTGAGAGAAGGAGAGAGAGAGAGACATACACACAGAGAGAGAGAGACCCAGAATTCACAACATGACTGGATTTCAGGGATCTTTTAAGACCAGTATATCTCACTTGACATTTGAGTGCTTTATAATACATGGCCAAGTTCGTAGATAATGGAGATGGAAAGGTATTATGTTATTATAGGCTTAGCTATGTTTTTACCCCAAGTGCTCTGCTTGTGTGCCCAGAGTCTGGCAACCTGACCCCAGTGAGGGACAGTCCTGCCGTGCCACGCCTGAGGTCGGTCAACTCCTACACCAACATCCGAGCAGCGACCACGGCACGCAACCACAACAAGAGTCTCCAGAACCTCAGCGTCAACGAGGACGGTATGATGGGAAACACACCCACTCACAGAGGGGGAGGGGGAGGTTGGGAGAGGGGGAGGGAGAGAGAGGTAGAGGGAAAGGGGGAGAGAGAGAGAGGGGGAGGGAGGGGGGAGAACGGAGAGAGATATGAGCTGAAGAGATGAAAGAGGGTTTAGTCGATGGAATGAAATAAATGAATGCTGGAAGGAGCCCGGGAGCATGTTTCATGAGGTTTGCTCCTGCTTCATTAAGTGTCGACCATGGTGTCTTTAGGACAAGTTTACAATCCATCACCGCTATGCCTGAGGTTGTCTCAGTAAGCATTAATACAGCCCTTCTCAATGGCGGAGGTCGTGATCGGCTTGCAAAGCAGCGATGATCATTTGGCGTTTGGTGGGCTCATAACTATTCCCCACAACTTTGAGACGCACGAGTGACTCATTTATTCACATCACAGTGACGCAGGTAGTTTGCAGCTTTTTTCACAGTAATGCCAAAGCTTTCTGATCACAGCTTTTAGGACATGTGTTTTCAGAATCACACTTCAACCTTTTGTTTATTATTCATAAATAATGTCCATACCTTTTGTAATACTAGATTGCTGTGTATATAAAAAACTATTTTTACTTGTTGTCCCACAGGGTTTATAAAACAGGTGGCTGAAACACAAGTAAATCATACCTCAATGTATATTATGAAATGTAATGTCAATGAGTTTGGTTATTTAAATAATATTTAAATTCTCCTCTTCTCCTCTTAAATTGTCTCTTTGCAAGATGTCATAAAAGGGTACAAGCATGGATTTGTAGATGCAGTAAGCACAGAAGTCACTGATGCTCATGTTTGCTCTTATGTCTGCTCCCAAAACACTTAAGTCAAGACAATTAAGCTCCACCAAGGTTTTGCTGTATGCTCTCTGGGAGCACTTTACGATGAAAGGAATGGCTACCATTTTTCAGTGTTATAACCAGCTCTTATAGTAAATCCATGAACGCAGTGTGCTCACTAAACAATTCAACATACTGTAAATGTGCAGTTGGAGTTTTTAAAATCACCAAATAGCGTCCTAAATTGGTTGTGCTAAAACGATGTGATTTTCATTCATATTGCCACATAAATGCAAGTTTTAGGTGCAAACACCATTATAACTTTAAACCATTACACCTACAAAATATGAGACTATAATATGAAATATGCTAGAGCACTTTCATATATTTGCGGTGAGGATAAATGACCTGTGATGTCATCAACCTCGTGTGTCAAAATATCAGGAAAATGTTTTAAAGGTATGTTTATCATTAATAACCACAGGCTAGAGCTGCGACTCCTCAGAGTAGCATGACGTTATGCAGTATGACACACGGGTTCATGTGTGTGATGTTTGTTCCTCTTGGGAGTTATGGAGAGAGATTAGGGCCGAGACAAGTCAACAGCCTAGAACTTTGTTGTCCTGGTTACATTACTTCTATTGCGTCATGTCAACCTGTTCCTCGTTTATTTTTTTTCTCCTATTTTTTGTTATTGTGTTTTTCTGCTTAATCCTTGAAGTGATTGCCGTCATTGTGTTGGTTGTAACTGAATCCATCAAATCTCATTTTATCAGACAACAAAAGGACGGAGTAGATGATTTCCTGCCAGTGGAAGAGTTAGACTTGGCTATTATCAACAGTTGTGAAGGGGGGCTAAAGATTTTACATGCTAAGCTCCCAAATATTTTCTTGCGTTATTTTGAAAAGACCTTGCGGTTTAAAATATTCCTCTTGATCCTCTTTCACCTGCAGTTGCTGTCTTTGTCCTACACCTGTACCCAAGTTGGGTGGGATGTGCGCACCACAAACACATTGTGATTAACCCTCCCGCTGTCCTCTGGGTCAAAACGACCCAGCTAGCTTGTTGCGCCAGCAGAAGGCGCCACCCGCAACACAGACATGAGACGTGCTGTGTGGTTGGTGCGCCATCTGCTGGCGCACCAAGGCAGTGCGTTTGAAACCTGCGGACAGCGGGACGGTTAGAAAGATCCAAATAATCACACGAAAAGCTGCTAAATAATAGCCTGCCTCCCCCCCTTCCTTCTCCATGTAGTGGGCCTGGCATCCTTCTCCCCCGGCAACCTGAGTTCCTCCAGCAGTACCAGCAGCACCCTTGGTAGTCCTGACAACGATGAGTACATCCTTTCCTTCGAGACCATCGATAAGATGAGACGGGTGTCCTCCTATTCCTCCCTCAATTCCCTCATAGGTAACCACCCCCTGTGACACACACACACAGCGTGTAGGGTGGTCTAGTGGTCTGGGTGTTAGACTCCCAGCCGGAAGGTTGTGGGTTCGAGCCCCAGAGCTGGACTAGCTCCAAGCGTCCTTGGGCAAGGTGTCTAACCCCTATTGCTGTTTCCCGCCATTGGTTTGTGAATGTCCAAATATATGACAGATGTACTACATGTAAGTCTCTTTGGTTAAAAGCGTCTGCCAAATCTGTAAATGTAATCCCTTCACATGGTGTTTTCAGCCCACTGTCACTCTGAATGCCTTGCTATTTTTACCGTGAGAGAACATATCTTCTTCCCCCGATGTTCAATTGATAGTGTTGTGTTTTTAATTGTGAAACGCTCCACCAATTATTCCCTTTTATTAAACTGAATGCAAACGCTTTGGAGCCAATCCAAGATGTATATGTACTGTATGATTAAATAAACAGCAGGTACAGTAGATTACCGCGTTTTCAAACGGTTATCACTGTGATTTAAGTTGTACATGTTGTCCAAACGGTCACATTTTCATCTTCCTGATAAGTGGGCGTAAGTAAAGACAGACACTAATGTTGTCGGTTTAGCTGTCCTAGTCTAGCAAAAGAGCCACTCCGATTATCCCAGGGAAGTGTGGCCCTCGGAGGCCCATCCTTAGAACAGTAGAGAAGAACAAATGAAGCTCAACAGAATAAATGCACAGCAGAACAGAGCGATCACACGAGAACAGGACCAGAGGCCTGCTGTCGTACTGGGCACAGCGTCCAGAAGCGCCACAGGCGGCCATGACAGTCACAAGATAATGAGACAGGCATCCTCCTGTTTCTCCCTCAGTCTGGGCATTGTGGGCAGAGCTACATGAAGCATGGAAGGGTTGTTTTTGGGGGGGGTCCCCATTTTACATCAGGTGCCAAGAAGGAGTGGAACATTGGGATCGGGAGAAGGGAGGTTGTGGGGACAGCTCTGATGTGTACCCAGTTACGGTTCGCGTGCTCTGCCTGCTACAGCCCTGTTTGTTCAGCCCTGCCCAGAGTGATTGGCGCGTTGCACCATGAGTCCTGACAGGCAGTTTGCGTGCGAGCAGAGAAACCATTAGCTTAGTCACAAGCCCCGCTAGTGCCTCTGTTTCCTCTAGGCAGGGGCAGCAGACGAAACAGGGGAGTCCCTTGGTTTTCCTTTATGGCTTTCATTTCTTTCTCTCTTGATGGGGCGTGAAAATCCCCCCTGCTGCCATGTCACTACAGGGTTTGTGTTTTGAGCCGGCTCTATGGAAAGTCACCCGACATGTAAAATGTATGGGCTATGATAAAGAAAGCTAACTAAACTCTAGAGCAGTGGTTCTCAACCCTGGTCCTGTAGGGAAACACTGCCCTGCATGTTTTAGATGTCTCCAACACACCTGATTCAAACGAATGGGTCATTATCGGGCTTGTGCAAAGATTGATAACAATTCATGTGAATCAGGTGTGTTGGGGCAGCGAGACATCTGAAACATGCAAGGTAGTGGGTACGCCCAGTTTTTATAAATGAGGCCCCCTGGGTCAGTTAGTTGAGCAATCCTCTTTTACCCATCACTATCTCCCAACACACAAATGTACAATGCAGCCTGCAGCATTTCAGTGCAAAGCATATCATTCCACTCACCTGAAGACACTGAGAGAGCAGAGCTTATAGATTGAACATTTACACAATGCACTTACTATAGTAGAGGTTGTTAACCCTCCTGATGTCCTTAAAGATATCGTTTTTGGCCACCCGGCAGCGCCATCTGATTGTGTATGATTCTGTGTGTTTGATAATTGTCATTGCTGTCTGTATTTATTTATGTATTTGTGTTGTTTTTCCGTTCCGTTGAACCCTGCTGTTGTCCTTGGGTTAAGCTGTAGAATTAGGTTTAGCGCCTTCTATCTGCCACAAAGAGCTAGTGATTTGGGTCATTTTGACCCAAAGGACATCACAAGGGTTAAAGTGTTTCTATATGATTTTCTGCCACTAGTTGTCATACTAGAGCACCAGCATCTCAAGCTTTGTGATGCTATGAAAACTAAGAAGAGAGGAGCTTGGGTTACAACACACACAAGGTGTGATGTCATTCTCTGCTTAGGACACAATTATTACACTATATCTTTACATAGAAAATAGATGTTTGCTGCTTTAAAATATCATATATAGCACATCAGCCAGCTCATTCCCTTTTAAGAAACATACGTTCTTATGAATAAAATACTTTCCAGTTGAACACAAATTAATATACAGTATATGTGAACCTAGTTTCACGTATACTGTGTACATTCACTCTTAAGCTTATGTCCTCCCTATTGCACAGACAAAACGTGGAATGGTCTTAGGTAATAGGTAAGAATGGATGCTCTTTACAGTGCAGGCCAGGTCATCAGGGGCCTGTAAATCTAGGATATATCAACAAATCCGACATGAGTCAAACTCCCTGGACATTGAGGATTGGCATAAACCCATACAGCAGGGTTTTAGGTTCTACGGGATGCCCAACTCAGGAAATGAATGTCAGGCAAAAAAAGAGGCTGGCAATCGCATTTGTTCCCTATTTACCTTTTATCATCTGAATTTAGCGTTCATTGTTTTGTTAAACTTTTCTAACCTGCTTGCAGGCCCATAACGCCATCATCATGGTCTCATGTAAACAAAGTAAAAAGGCACATTGGCCCCACTTCCATGAAGCTGTGCCCCTGCTACAGCTAAAACAAGTCATTGTATTCCAGTGCAGTTGTTTGAACCTTTCAGCGAAGATTGTACAGCATGCACAACCCAGCAGGGCAAGGCAGGAGAAACCAAACAGACCGCCTGGTTAACACTGAATTAAACGGTCATGACAGAGGAAATGTTACCGTAGTTAATTTATAGTTAAATACTAGTTGCTTTCAGCTCGATTCAGTCCAGTTAAATTGTTTTGGTACTTTGTACTGTCATGATATTATTTTGTTTGTCTTTGTCTTTTTTGTTCCGTTTTTGTTATGTTTATCTTTCTCTAAGATTTTGGAAAACTTGTTTTGTTTTCCTTATTGCAATTTATAACAAGCTACATTTTATTTTAGCTGTATGTTTTTGTTGAACTTTCCTTGTATAAAAAGTCACCTATAAAACACACGCGTTTGGTAGTCTAGCAGATCCCAATCGACAGCTTGGTCCAACTGGGGCATTCTCAAGACCTACTTTGACATTTGTGTTTTGCCTCAGTAAGGAGTTGGCTCTTCTACCAGTGTCAGTGGATTTCAATGACTGTCATTTAAAGGGCAGCAAATATGTTATGTGGGGTTGCTTACGATGCTCCCTGGAAATGTAAAATATGCCTCACAGGGAGACTTATCTGCTTTTTAAATGCTTTGATGCATTTATTTTTTATGAGTTCAAATTTCAGATGTCGCAGATGAAGCACCAAATATCCCCGTCTAGCACTAAAAGTATTTTATGTAATCTGTTTAGAGTTGAAACAGCGCTGAACCAATGATGCACTCAGTATTTATGCAACACTTAATGTCTTTACTATAGAGCATCTATTTTACTCTGCAGAGATCTTCAAATGAAGCCCAAGTGTCAAATCAGGACAAGCCACTGGTGCAGTACTCCAGCCAATGAATAATATCTGCCATCACTTCTCTCTCATGTGCGCTGTTCAGAGGCAGTTGCAATGATAATTTGTGTGCGCTCGTAATGTGGCACAGCAGCTGAATGGGAATGGAAGCTCACTTCACATTCGTCATCGGGGTGTTTACTGTGCCTGCTAGTATCTTGGCTAGCCTAATCATATCCCAGCCTAATCACCCCCCTCTGTCTGTCCAGTATGCGGCCTCTCACACACACTTGCCTTCACCTGCCTCTGGTTGGTTTCTCAACTTCTCCTTCACGCCTGACCTTTGTGCCTTTTTCTTGTGTGTCTCCTGTTTATCTTTCTTGTAACCTGTATTCCTATCACTTTAGCACCAACCCCTCGCCTCCGTGAGGCAGTGTTAGTCTGTCTCTCTCCTCCTGGAATGCTAGCCACACTATAATTGAATGCGATATCCCCCTTCATATGTTCTTTCTCATCCAGTTACCTGTTAAGCTCTCCCCAGCTATTACTCCTTCTCTTATCCTACATCCTCCCCACTGTGCCCAGCCACAGCCTGAGCCCACTGGCCAGTTCCTAACTGTCCACTCTGTGCCGCCGATGGCATTTATCAGCATCAGTGCCTGCCGGGGGTGGGGTGGTGGGTGGGGCTTCCTGTGGAGAGAGACCTGTGAGGATGGCTGGTTCAACTGGCCCTGGGCTCACTGCCTGGACCAGTCAGTGGGACACAGCCAAGAGAGTCTGCTCCCTCTATCCTCCCTCTAGTGAGAAAGAGAGAGAGAGAGGGAGGGAGAGAGAGGGGGAGGGAGAGAGAGAGAGAGAAAGAGGGAGGGAGAGAGAGAGAAATACGCTGACAACAAAGTGAGAGGGCAGAACGAGGGGAAAAGAGAGAGAGAGAGAGAGAGAGGTACATAATCATAAGCATTAAAAGCTGGATGCGTCTACAGCCGATACTGAGGGAGGGGGTGAAACCCGACACACTGAATGAGATGTTGTGAGAGAAAACAAATGAGGTGGGAAGGAATTCACTGCAGGCGATATGCCATAGCAAGTCACAGAGTAGGAGAATAAAACAAACAGGTCCAGCTCAGTGAGAGGAAGGATCAAGGCCTCACGCATAGGAAGTGTTTTTGTGCAGTCTACACTCCGATTTAAAGGTATAGTAAGTAATTCTCGAGAAAGCGTACTGAATTTGATCTCAAGTCAAAACATCTCTCTCTTCAATGCCATAAGGTGCTCCCTCAGAAGCTCCGCCCCACACACTGGAAACACATTGCCAAGGCTAGGATGTTGTGTGCGGTCTGCACCTATCTGCTTGTGTTCCTATTTATGGAGTCAGAACTGTTTGAAGTAGCAGATTATTTGTTCAGCAAGCACAGAGAACGGTCTGCGAGGAGATATTTGGTGTATTTGACAAAGTGTGTACAGTACTAGCTTACTTAGCTTGTACTATACCGCTTTAATCTTTCTCAGTTTTCTGTAGACACTACTTCTGTTAGACTGACTGCATGCACTGTAGAATAACACAGGTACAGATTATGTTTACATTTACGGCATTCGGCAGATGCTTTTATCCAAAGCAACTTACATGTAGTACATTTGTCAGTAGTTGGACATTCACAAACCGATGGCGGTGCAAGCCATGCAAGGAGCACCTAACCACTGGGAGCAACTGGGGTTAGACATCTTGCCCAAGGATGCTTGCAGGCAGTCCAGCAACTCCGGGGCTCGAACCCACAACCTTCCGATTGGGAGTCAAACACCCAGACCACTAGACCATCCTACATGTTAAGCATAGTTTGGCGACAGAAGAGTGGGTAGATCTCCTAACCGTCCTGGAAGGGTGGATTCCTCTCTCTGTGGGCCCTTCCCAAGGTGTCTTCCCATTTTTACCCATGAGGCTTTAAATGGTAGTTTATCCTTGCCCAGGAAGAGGAGCAGGTTCAGGGGGTGTTGTTTGTTTGTTTGTTTGTTTGTTTGTTTGTGTGTTTGTTTGTTTGTTACCTTGTGAAATATTTGCTTGTAAAGCCCAGGGATGTAATAGAGACTGTAATGTGATTAAGGGCTATACAAATTAAATTGACTTGACTAGTTGAAAGGAGTAATGCCGATTTGTGCTCACGATGACAGCAGCTGACAGCAATGGAGCACAAGTGGATTAGCAGGGCTGGGTGAAATGCACAGTGTGTGTGGATTAATAACCTCCATTACGTGACACCGGAGGTAATGGTCCCTCTGCCACCTCACCAGGTCCAAAGAATATAGGAAAGGATAATGAGCAGGGTGGTTTGCCTGGTGCTAATGACACTAGGCTGTGTTGCTAATAGTAGATGTGGAGTTGTATTAAGGAATATATTATAACAATAACATGACCAACATTTTTGAAAAGTAATATCTTTATCTATGTTATTTTTTTGCCTGTGTGCTTATGTGTTTTGAATATTGAATTCAGTTTGTGAGTTCCATTACTTGCAATGCCATTATAATTGTTTCTTTGGCCCTCTATGTTCGTTAAAAGGAGATTGTGTGTCTGCATAAAATGCTTTGTTTTGTTTTCCTTGAATGCAGACCGAACTGTTCCCACGGGGGTAGTAAATATTGGATCTGCTGTGAATCGTGTTGTGATATTGATTAAGTGTTTCCACGTGGTTGTTTGTGCAGGCGTGTCCTTCAACAGTGTGTACACCCAGATCTGGAGGGTGCTGCTCCACCTGGCCGCTGACCCTTTCCCGGAGGTGTCTGACCTGGCCATGAAGGTCCTCAACTGCATCGCGTACAAGGTAACACAATGAGCCCTCCTCCAAGCCCCATAGTTCTCCTTTGGGAGCATTTCCACTGTGTGGTACCAGCTCCACTCTACTCTTTGGAATAGAGTTTAATACCTTATATTTTTTGTGTGGTACCAGCGTGGTACCAGCTCGACTCAGATCGACTCTACGCACCTCTTATGGTTTTCCACTGGGCAAAAGTTAGGTTGTAACTTTTTTGCCTCAGTTGAGGTTCCATCCAAGCGAGCTGCAGCGATACCAAAATGTGACGAAAACAATGCAGACTGCTGATTGGTTTGAATCGTCACTGCGTCATACTGCAAGGTACTGTAGCCTCCACAGTTTTTATTCACAAGACGCAAAGCAGCGCCGTGATATTTTGAGGAGGTGCAGACGTTGTTCTTGGTTGTCGACGACACCTTCAGTCTAGCGAGAGATGGAAAGGGCAATTTGCCTGAAGTGAAGGGCAACCAAGAAGTATGTGAACTGTTGGCTGCACACGGCTACCGAAGGACATTCAACAGTGTAAGGACGTATTTAACCCTCCTGCTGTCCCTTCGGGTTTCACACACACTACTACCTTCTTCCGCCAGCAGATGGCGCCAGCTGCTTATGTTTTGATGACTTACATAGATATCGCATGTCTGTGTGAGCTGTAGAATTAGAATTGGCGCCCTCTATCCGGCACAAAGAGGTCCTGCGTTGGGTCAGTTTGACCCGGAGGACAACAGGAGGGTTAACAAGAGAGGGGAAGAAAGACTACCGATCTGTAAAGAACCACAACGACAGGAGTGGTTCTAAAAGCGGCATCACTATGACGACCACTTTCACTGAAGGGGGTACTGTGTGCTCAAAGCCGGTAAAGTCGAGCAGACAGCAGCGTGTCAGTAGTCCTCTTACACATAAAGCGTAACCTGTGAGAGGCGTCCAACAAGGCTGTCCAGTCCATCTGTCTCTCCGCGGTAATGTCGTGTGAAAGTACACTTTCGCTCACACGTGCACCCCTCCCCCACACTGGCGTTTTTGCTCCACAAAAAAGACCATTACTTTTGTGCAAATGCAATTAAGCCCAAATGACTCCCTCCGGCTGGCTGCAGCGCAGATGAGGAGCCACTGTAACTTAAGCAGCAGTAATAACCGTAATAAGCCAAACCCTAAGGTGGGTCTTCTTTTATTTCCTACCTCCCAACACCACCCAACCCACCACCAAAAGTTTCCTTCAGGCAACGTGTCTCCACATTAAGACCTCCCCCTGCCCTCCCCCCAGCTGGAAGGCTATAAGGAACAACAGGATGTGATATACGACATACCGCAATGGATTTCTCCGCTGCAATCCATTGTCTGCTGAGAAGCACAGCAGTATGGTGCGGTTGCACCTCAGGGATATACATACTGTATAGGCTCTGGCCGTAGGGGCAGTTACCTGTGTAAAGCCTTAGTAGTACTTGTATGCATGTAAAATATGTGTCTGCCATTGATATTATAGCATATTCCCAGTTTGTATTGAAGTAAAGGTATATACAGGGCGGGAGAACAGCTCCATGTAGGTTGTATTTATGTGTACAAGGAGAGCGATTAAATGTAAACAAAACCTAGATCTGCCTGCACACTGTATGAGACCTTAATCACCTACATATTTTCCAGTCCTCTGATAAAGAGAGAGTGGTGCATTTGCTTAGAGATGAACAGCCCAATCAGAAGAAAATTCAAGGAATAAAACTGAGAATATTTGCTCAGAGGAATGCAAACATCAAATATGAATGACCAGAAAGCCAATCTTGACGCCAAACCCAGTCAATATGAGTATTCATTTGCTTCTAAATCACAAACTTATGTAACTGCTGATCACATAATAGGCAAAACGATTATCTTACTCTCCTAAAGTGAAAAAATAGAGAGGGAAGATGATCACTTTAGGGCGCTTTACAGCATGTTAAGACTTAGATAAATAGTTTCTGCTCACATTGTCTCATGTGCAGAAAATACCAGACAAAAGAAAAATAAGGGCTGTTGCTGCAGGTATTTAGTGTCTTCTAATCTAATATCTGACTACGGTTAAAAATATAGCTCAGCGCTTTGCCTGTCATCCTGGTGTTGTCACTGCAGCACCAGACTTTAAAAGGGAAATTGGGCTCAGGCAGTTCAGTGTGAGTTGCTTCTCTGTTTTAAACTTTTTTGCAATGTAGAGCATTTAGGAAAACATTGATACTTCACAAGAGTTTGACTATCAATTATCTTCCTCCAGCATTGCTGACTCCACCTTTAATTTTTAATATCATAACCTGAACTCCCACTGTCTTGTTAATTTATTTTAAATTATAAATGATTTGTTGCAGAGCAAACAGAAAAGGCGTCTACTTGAATGTACTTGCTTTTCTCACAATTAGAATCATTACATGGCTTCTAATGGCCCCTCTCACAGCGTAGAGCTAAAAGGTCTTAGTCATTATTCTGGTGTCTGTTTTAACTGCTCTTACTCTAGTTTTATGGTTGCGTACAACACAGTAGAAAGGGCATATTACACTTCACACTTCCAACACCACATGCAAATGTAATGACAAGGGGACTGCCTGAACTGAGCTACATCAGATTAACGTATATAATACATTGTCGGAACAGAGTAAAGGTGTTTTCCTCACATTACCTGAACTATTTTCTGTTTATTATTTATCTTTTGCAATGAGTGTGTTGAAAAGGGCTGAGCATTAATAGCAACGTTAAGGCATTAGCAAGCATTTGCTTAGTACTGTTCTTAGTACTGTTCTTAGTACTGCCTCTCCGGGAACCATCACCTTATCGTGGTGGAGAGGTTTGCGAGCCCCTGTGAACCTGAGAGCTGTGTTGTCT